>JAUZND010010587.1:3945-25729 GCA_034780555.1 Coelogynopora nodosa
CCCCCCCCCCCCCCCCCCAAAAGGAGAACATCGGACAAAATATTGTGTCCACTGACGAATAATATAGAATTAAACACAACTATTGGTAGTTACATTATAAATTTAAAATAGTATAAATAGGCCTAATACTGTTAATTTCCATTTTCAGTGTTAAAAAACCAATTATTGGATTAATCTTAATAAAAGCTGAGAATAGTCACTCGACTGACAAACCAATCGACAATCCGACATTTATTCCATTATTCAATATAAGAGCACCTGGCCCAAAAGCGCTGCTAAACTCAACACGTCACAACTATATATCGATCGGCGCACCTCGTGCAGCCTGCCTATCGCCGCATATGCCTGGTCACCCTCGCTGACGTCACGACCGACCATTGGACAGTCGACGGTGGTGCAGATCCGCTGCGTGGCGTGCAGTCGGCGATGACAGTTGCTGCAGCCAATCACAGTGAAGCTCGACACGTCATCCGCGTCGATCGATAGCCGAGTCAACATGGCGAACACGATGCCGTAGCCGGACTCCGCTGGATAGGGTTATCGGCGTACTGTAACCATTAGCAACCAAAATGATAAGCGAATAAGTTCTCTCAACAAAATAAGATTAAAAAATCCTATTTCTAATAATAAATTTCTAAAATTATTAGATTTCTTAGAATAAGATTTTTTCAAATTAGTACATCAACACGATTTCGGTGGCATTCAAAGTAGAGACTCATATTGAAACAATAATTCCAATTTTTTATAGTGTTCAAATACAATATGGCAGCCATTTTGGTCAGTCTCACAAAAAACTGAATGTTTGAGAGATTATAAATGTATAAATATAAATTTGATGAAAAAAGTCAACGTTTTAGAATTTTGATAGAGCTATAAAGTAAATTAAGAATTACTGTTAGTGCATGATTTTTAAAAGATGGATGAAAGAAAATCTTCTTGTTACTCTATGTGAAATGATAGGCATAAATATAAGTAATTTGAAGGCAATTTATCCGGATAATAAAAATGTAAGCTTTTTAAAATATTATTGCATAAGAAAGAGATTTTTAGTATATTAATAAAAATGTATAAAAATGTATCAACAAAGAAATTATAGTTATAATGACTCAATTATAATCGAGTTATAATGACTCGATTATAATCGAGTTATAATGACTCGATTAAAATATTCTTCCCCTTCTAGATTTTTACTGGTCAGCTACAGAATGCAATACTACATTCTAATTGGATGATCGTCATACAGCCCGTGATAGTGGCATTATACTGTTCACAAATAACGCATACTTAACAATACATACACAGGGCCAAGTCTAGGTTATATTTCAAAATAACTTTGTATGCGACACTTTGTATGCGATTTTGAATTTTTATCCATGACCAGGGAATTTACTCCGAAAATTTGAAGACTGTTTAATCTATTACAATTGATAAATATTTACGAATATTAAAGCATAATAAACGGCTTCCTGTATCTATTTTATATACTTGTCTTTCTAATGACGAGATAGAGCCACATATTGACTTTTATTATCGCTATATTAGCAGAGAGTATTTGAGATAATTTATAGCCGAAGGGTCTTCCATAAATATGAGGAGGTTGGATAAATTATTCAGCCGAAGTTATACTATAACCTACTAATATGATAACAACAACTAATGTTTGTAACCTAATCAGTATAGAATAGAACTAACAAATATTAACCCAATTATTACAATATATTATATATTGAGTCTTTCAATTATAGATTTTAGACTTATAATTGCATTCGCAATGAAGTGCAGATAGAAGTAATTAATAAAGTACCTTGTCTGGCTTTTATCCCGCGAACCGTGACAACCGTGTGAATACTGGTGAGAGGCATTTCATCCTGCTGCAGAATGAAATACACGTTAATTTATACATACTACTTATGCAGTGTGCAAGTAGGCAGATATGTTAACATTGTATATATTGAACAAAATTGAAAGGGAGACGATGAGGAATCAATTAGATAGATTCTATGTATGTTAGAACAGATAGGCCATCATAATCTCTAGATTAACATAATTTATTCTGTACAATTTAAAAACTTACTATTTATATAATTACTCTAATTCTTTATTGAACTAAAGAAAGACCAATATAATTCCGTTTTGAATGACTTTTTAAACAAAAATTGACAAAAAATGTTAAACAAAATTTTTACGTATTAACGTGTAACCAACTTATGTGAAAGTTAATTAAGAAAATGTGGACTAAAATATGTAGTTCACTAATTAAAATGCAAATGTCATTGTAATATATTATATCAATTATAATTTCAAACAGTTGTAAACATTTGTTAGCCACCTCACGGGACCAACATTGGATCAATTAGTTGCGATTGTTTCCTTGGTAATGTTATGACGACATACAACAGTAACTGTTACAGATGCCACCAACCTTCTGCAGAGAACGTGCCACCGAAGGGCTGGGATGCACCATCGCCTCCGCCTGAGCGTACTGATGCAACCGGAGGGTCTCCGGTGTGTCCGGGTTCACGATGATCACTGTCCGAGAGTCGGCTGAGCCAATCACACCGCGCCGGAAGTTGTCATACTTGATGCGGCAGTCCACCACGGACAGAGTTGTCCCCTGTACGAGGGACATATCTGATCTTATATTCAACTAGGTATGACTTGTGCCAGCATACATGGACATATTTCCAAGTAATTACAACCATTCTATAGACGATATCAATTGATGGGTTTATGAGATCCTGGTATTTCATTGGTGTGTATTATAATGTAGGCACAATATTATAGTGTCACTAAATAAATAGTACACATACCATCAGAGGTAGATATAAGAATGTGAGGTACATTAATTTAACCTACATTACTACATAACACAATGTGGCATGACACTTATGGTTATAGTATAAACAATGTTATTTATAAAATGTATAAAATATATTGACTGAGCCAAGAAATTGTGTATTGCTTAGTGCATATTATTAATTATAGTCCATCGAATTATTATTAGCTCAGAATAGTTGGTGATTATATAAATTCGTTAAATATGTGTGTATTTTATTGTTATGAAAACTGATTGCCAAATAATTAAATATAAAAGATATAAACAATTAATGAATTCAACAATAATAAATCAATAACAAATTAATTAAATGCCACAAATAATGACTAAAATATATAAAATTACATCTCAAAAACGTGTTCAAATATTTAGAATTCACAGAATATGTTCTCTTACAAGTTCCTGGATTAAGTAGAACTATATTTCGAAAAGTCTTGCTCTCTCCAACCTTTGATTACAGTTCACGACAAAGAATGTGCGTAATGCTAATTGCAGGGTTCGTACAGAATTATCAGCAGATCCTTAAAGGACCTGGTAAAATTTTAAAGGACCTCATTATTGTAAAAATTTGTACTCAAATAAAAAAGGTTTTATAATGAAGGGAAATCCATTCCAGACAAATGTGGTGAATAATCGAGGGTAGCGGATAATCGAGGGTTTACTGTGGTTTGCCTTTTTGCGACTATTTTGGATTCTGAAAAAATATACAATAGGTATAACATAAAAATGTCTATATAATTTTTTTTTCCAATTTTTGATAAAATGAAAGTATGTTTTAAGAAGAAAAATATCAATTTTAAAGTACTTTTTAAAAAATGTTACAAAAATTTTTCATTAAAGGACCTTTAATAAAAAATAAAGAACTTTTAAAGGACCAAGTCAATTAAAGGACCTTAAATAAAAAATAAAGAACTTTTAAAGGACCATAAAGGACCTGTACGAACCCTGTAAATGCTCAAAAACCGGTCATTGTTAATCGGAACAGTCTCATCAACCAGCCGACACACACCCCCACCTTGGCAATCCACATGGAGGTCGCCTGTCGGATCCACTCGTCATCCCACAGCACGAGCGGGAAGGAGGCGCAGGTCTCGTCGAACAGCACCACCTCACAGCGGCGCAACACCCGACGCGGCGCGGTCGAAGCGGCCGAGGACAGCAGGTCCCGGGGCTCTCCGATCTCTTTCACGGCTGCGAAGAAGGTCAGGTGTTCCGCTGGCGGACGCTGCAAGTTAACACACTTCCTTGAGTAAAGGACACTATACTGGTTCTTCCGCAACTTCCCTTTGTATCAAAATATTTGACTACGCAAAGTACGAGAGCGCCATCTGTTAGTTGTACAGTATAGTTAACATCATTTTTTTTAATGGCTTTATGATTCTCACAAACATTTCGGTGGCAATTTACAATTTTTGGCACTCTGAACAAACTCAGAAGAGTTGCTAAACACTCGACAGACACAGCTGTCTGCCAGGGAGAGATAAGGCACACTGCTGGGATTCGAACCCGCTACCTTCACACTCAGTCACCAGCGCCTTAACCGACTGGGCTATCTCACCCCCCGAAATAACTCATTAAATAACTTAGATAATTATAATACTTTGCAGAAATCAATGAAAACAATTAAACATTAGAAAATTAGATTTGAATTTTTAAATAATGTTGGTCTTAAATTTTGATATAAAAAGTGGATCTTCTTTGCAAAATGTTCACCCTATCCAATGTCATCATTATCGAGATACAGGTCGTGACAAATTAACATATAATACCATCTATGCCTCTTAGCTTCTACGTGTTTCATAGCCACATACAGGACCCCTGCGTTTTAGACTTATGAAAGGTCACTTTACAAATAAATGAACGAAGTACAGCTGCACTGACCACTGGCTGCTGCGACTGGTGTTGTGTTGCGGATGACGTAGCGGGCTGTGATTGGTTAGCGGCAGCAGCCAATCGAGTGTGAGCGTACTGCACAATCTGCCCGATGGTCACGTGCTCCGACGGGGGGAATGTCAGTGCCGACTGGAGGGGGATGAGATGAAGTGGTTGTTCCCTTTATCATGTCATCGTTGTTGAAAAACAAATTAAACTATTTTAAAAACTTTGACAATTTGCATAAACAATAAGAATAAAAATATCGTATAATACAGTCAGTCAATAATACTAAACTTTTGTATTAATTCATTTTGCAACATCATTTTATTTCTAATAACTAATTTACTAAAAAAATAAACGTATAATCAAAAAGTTTAGGTTAAGTATTATTTATTCGAAGTTTATGTTTTACAGGAAATGTTTTGATTGAATGAATTATATTGATTTTTAAAAATATTATCAAATAAATAATTGGCCGGTTGGTTGGTTAGTTTTCAACCATAGCAGAAAAATAATCTTAAAAATACAAATTCAGATTATCCAAGTTTAATCAGTTAACTAACGGGTCTGCTAACTCTTAACTGCGTTGAAACAAATGACTTAATATAATATCATGTAAAGAATTGAACTATAAATACAGCAACAGCTTGCCTGAAGTGACGCGTAAAAGTCGCGCTCCCTGCCCGTGTAACGCTCAATGGTGCTGTACCGGTCGTTGATGGAGAGAGCCACGCGTGATGGTGTCTGCACCAGACAACGGTCCGCATAGGAGCCCTCCTGCTTGCTCTGCACCGTGGCATTGGTCACCAGCACCACGTCACCTGTGGAGTCAGTGTGCATGCGTGGACCAATCAGATCTGATTGCTTGCTTGCTCCGTGTCTCGATCAATAGTGGGTGTACATGGCTGAGGTTTTTGTGATTGCATCAATATGCTGTTAGCACCATAATTATTACCTATTTCAAGTATGATTATTTATTAATTAAATTGATTATGAAGCTGCATAGCTTAATGAACGGTGTGTCTATATGGACCAATTAGATTGCTTGATTCATAACGATCAATGGTGTACGTGAGTGCATCATCGACGTAAAATGTTACTATAGGCCTACACCTAGATAACCAGTTAACTATATATATATATCACAGTGACGGCATTTTAGATGGTAAATAATCAATATTGAAATAAATAAACGTTAAGGAAGTTTGCAAAAATATTTTTCTATATATTTTGTGCCTAAAAAGAGCAACTTTACAATATAAAAATATATTAATTACTGATAAATGTTTTTCGTGGGATTTTAGGGGCATAAACTTTACTATTTCAGGGTTTTAAATGATGTGGATTTTAGGGGGGTTGGTTAAACTCAAGGAATTTAGTGGGTAAAATATATAGAATTTTAGCTTTTTTGTGTTAAACTTATATTCAACGCCTCGATCTCGATGGAGACATTTATAACTAAGTGCACCCAGTTACCCGGCCGTTGAAGCAGCATTACTATAGCTAGCAGTGACTGATTGAAGCGCGGTTGAACTCACCAATATGGAAGGAGGCAGCCAGCTTGAAGCCGCTCTCCGCTCCTCCCCAACACGACACATTGACCAGGTCGTGCAGCGAGTCCCGCAATGTGAAGGTGAACACACTGCGTGACTGGTGTCTCTCCGGCTCTCCACCACTCGGATTCGACTTCACCTGCAGTCACGGGTCACACGTCACAAGTGTCACTTCAATGATTGATCATAACTACCATATGATCATACTGTAGGTTAGTGTACATCTATTTTTGATAGATCTATGTCAAAGCATTCGATTTTGAGATGATCAAGACAAAATGTTGAGACTACCAACATTTTGTGTCGATAAGTAGCAGGCTACCAATTGTCAGATTTTCTGTTTCAAGAATTTATCGAATTCCCTCGAATGATAACCACTGCACGATGAGGTGGAAACAACATGAAATTTGATATGATAGTAGACTTTTACATGTGTTACATTAATGTTATTAAAACAATTTTATCATTTTCTAATAAATGACTCGCTTGGTGCCTCAAACAGAATTCAAGACAGAATTCAAGCAAAAACAAATTAATATCCCTCATTATGTGTGTAACATATTATATTAGCACAATAATACGAAATAGTAGGAAATAATAACAACTATATTATAATATAGATATCGTTCCATGCTTGCAGTAATTAAACAATCTCTGAAGTGGTGGACAGCTTCCTTATAAACTTGTTCTTTGACAGCTTTCAAATAAAAATGTGTAATTACTAATACCCTACTGTTCTATCTGCAATTGTTAGTAAAAGAAAACAGTCGGTAGCAGAAAACGCAACGAGCGAAACGAGTTATTCACATTACACAGCCTATATCCTACCTGGCGCAGTCTAGGCGTCTCCTTGGCAACCACAAGTCCAGCCACACTGGCGCCAGTCTGGCCGCAAGTCAACCGACTGAGTTCACATCGAGATGAGGAGGTCGACCCTCCTCCTCCTCCTCCCCCTGTGGGGGTGTTGCCGCGGAACTGTGGCTGATGGTTCCAGGCCATTAGCTAACTGAGGAGGGAGAATTGATGCGCAAATGGAGCAAATATTTGGTACATCGATGCAGCTAAAACAATAAGTTCAGCATTTCAAAATGTAAACCAATTTTAACAACCCGATCGAGAATTACAATTTCTCTTAACGCTTCGTAAGTGGAGTGGCATAAATAATGTTTCGAAGGAATGCATTTTTGATATAACTAAAAAAAAGAAACAAATATAATTTCTAATATTTTAGCATACCAGAGAATATAATGTTATTATTGAACTATTTTATACCCCCGCTGGGGTTTCATACTTGCCGATGATTTTAGGAGCTAAAACTTGCACCATTAATAGAAAAAATAAGTTTATCGTAAAATATATACATTTAACAAGAATAATACAATTAATTATTAATATATAACAAACAAATATAGATCTTGTGATCTGGAACCAGATGCAAAAAGAATCAAGTCAATTTTGATTGCATTGATCACAAGTTATAGCGTATATGAGTCAATATATGGCATAATTGGTTATTTTCCTATAGTTTTACTAACTGGAGTTTATAACGTAATCAGGTCATAAAAATGTTACCAATAGAATATTTTTTTGAAAATAAAAAAAACTCAGTCTTGTATACCAAAGTTCAGCTTAATCGGATGACATGATAGGAAGTATTTTTTTCCGCCAAACAACATTCATACCACTAAAGAAGAACTCAACAACTGGGCAGTAGACAACAATTTGAAACTCAACCAAAGCAAATTAAAATAAATAGTTTCTTTCTAGTCGACCTAGAAGTCAATCCCTAATATCTAGAGAATTTAAGAAATAAACAACTTTAGTATCACTCTCTTCTATATTAAGATGATTACACAATATATATATATATATATACAACACATGCAATGATGTCCACCGCAACATTATTATACTTACATTTATTATTATTGTCATATTATATCGTCACAGTTTGTTTAATACGTGATATATTTAGGAAAGTATCTACTTAATAATTGATAGTATTTTAAATATATTAGTGATTTTTAAAATATATTATTGTAAAATATATTGGAAATTTTATTATATTGGAAATATTATATAATGAAAAGATTAAAATATAAATTTGTTTGAGAGATAAGACGTAAAGTGAAATCTTCTAAAACCCGTTAGTGTCATAACCAAATATATAGTATTATTTACATAGTCTTATTATTTAGTAATTTCCTTAAAATATAAATAAGGCGAAAATCAGATATCCGTCGTATACAAATAGAAGACGACCATCGAAGACAGAACCCGCCTTTGTAGCTCTTCGTCGAAAGAAGTACCAATTATTGACACTACAATCCTTCTATGGAGTATAATAGTTTAGTTGATTAGGACTGAAAACTTTCCTGGAAGATTACACAGCGATACGAGCCACACATTTATCAAAGCTATATGCATATCAAAAACAAATTTTGATCGTTAAAATATTGCAAAACGAGGACTGATCCATGCATCTGTCACATGTATGCTGCCTAATTTAAATCCGAACTTATTACCTACCAGTAACCTAAATTCGTCAACTGGGGAGTGCGACTTATATACCCGTAGTTTTACGGTAATATCTTATGCTTATCTATTCTACCTATTTGTTCATTGCCATAATTACGTTTCAAACTACTATATAAAAAAAGTATTGATTTTCCCGCTTGTCAACGTCAAATACAGCTGCTTTGTTATTATCAATAGTACGCTAAAGTAAGAAGCTAAAACTTCTTTAAATAATTTTTCCTTTAGTTTTTTAAAAATATCATAAAATTCATATATATTTTTTCTTTAATATTGACATATTTATGTTTCGACATGTGGCCGGAGTGAGCTTTATAATCTTTTCATGAAGTTCTCGCTTATATGTATATAGAATGTCTTCATTCGAAATTTTATCGGTGACAAGAATAAAAATTGACTCATAAAATGCTCGCTACAAGGATTGAAACAGTGAAGACTTATGCATACAATTAACCTGATAGAACCAGAACACATGTCATCTGATATGAAAACCCATCTTATCCACTTGGAAGCTATGATAAATATATAATATACGAAAGAAACAGGTAACACAAAAGTGAACTATGAAATTGTTTCGGTTTAGATTATAAGGAGAAAATTCGAACCGTAAAAATTAGTGTATTCCATTTTTGATTATCATTTAGATTATGTTCACTAGAAGTATGTTTTGTATATTCTAACGAGATATAAAAATCAACTATAAACGATTGTATCAAAGTCTCCAAAAAAGCTAAGAGGGAAGGGTCCATATTTATAATCGCCTTCACAAATATACCTAAAGTGAGCAGATGCTAAATGCTCGTGGATCAATATGAGCCCCGCTTTAGACAATAACCAAAGACTGCTGATGTTGCTAGGGGTAACTTATATATATATAATTAATATTGACATTGTACATGTTTTAAAGTAAACTGCACAATTCTCTACTTTAAAATATAAAACAAAGTTTAAAATTTAAAAAATTCCTGCACATTACTTACAATTTCAATATTTCAAAATGAAAACAGAATTATCTCACAAAGGATAACACTAACAATGAAGCTCAACACAACGAAACGAAGCAGAGAACAAAGCAAATAAGTATTCAACAAGTATGCCTGTATTTAATTGAATCTATTAAATTAGAATAACAACTAATAAACAATTAATGCACACAAAAGAGGTGACTTATAACCAACCAGATTTACACAATATAATCGATTATTACAAATAGATAGTAAAATCATTTTCACAAATATTCATGTATTACATCATACTAATCAACGCTACCAGAGATGTGTCCATATTATTGTTGTTACGCCGACTGGCTTTGATAACTAGAAATTGAATTATCCATCCTCAGTGGATTTGAAGAACAAGAGAGAGAGAGGGGGGAGAGGGGCGTAGAGAGTCGTTCCTCTGAAACAGAACAGTTTTACGATTTCAAATCACACATATAAGGAATTGTAGAATGATCTCCGACTGAAGCCATCGACTTCGGGGCATTAGCGGCGAACACTTTCTTGGCAACCTGAAATAAAGACATACAAAATGTATTAAATACTACTCATATAAATTAAAACAGTAATATACTCAATGTTCTAATAAAATGCTCAATTGGCATATTAATTATCTAGACAAATAAGAATATGCACGTATTTTTCTGAAATTTGAAGAAAAAAAATCTAGCGCATTGTTTCAGAATAATTAAAAAAAATATATTACATTTTTAAATATGTAAATGTATGAGATGACTTTTTTATTTAAATAATTTGATCGCTTTATTAATCGATTGATAATAAATTAATTAGATAAATAACGTCACAGTTATAAAAAGATTCAAAATTTAAATAACGTATTAGTAATTTAAGATTTTCCCTAAAGGGGGGTGTCACCACCCCGGCCCAGTGCCAGCGAATAATTAAGAACATTAATATATTAATTAAAACATAATATATTGTAATTATATACGTATGTTATAATAAACATATCTTGCTAAATACTACTGATAAAACATAGAGTAGTAGAATACATAATTAATTATAAAATTACAAATTATATATACAAAGTACAAACATTACTGTATACAATACTAAATTAATAATACATCAATTCAATTATAAAATGATAAGAGTATTGCTTTAACGTGTATACTATAATATAAACGAATTAAAGCATGAGGAGGACCAACCTGGTTCACTTGATCGAGAGTGATCTTGTCTACTTCGGCGACCATCTGTGCGGGAGTGAGAGCCTTCCCGGTGGTGGTGATCTGAGCGGCCACATCGTGGAGCAGAGCGGAGGAGGATTCACCAGCCATCAGGATGTCTGCCTTCAGGTGGAGTCTGAGGGAGAGAGGGAGGGAGGGAGAGAGAGAGAGAGAGAGAGAGAGAGAGAGAGAGAGAGAGAGAGAGAGAGAGAGGTGGAAGAGGGAGGAGGGTACACAACACCAATGGTTAGTTCACGATCAAACTGATAGAAACAAAATTATAATATAAAAAATAAAAGTCAATGGAAGAGATTGCTAAAATTTGGTAAAAAACTGGGTTTTAATAGTTACAAAATAGATAATCCTAAACAATCACATTGATTAAAATAATGCAATAGTTTAAAAACTGGGTATATGTCGTATGTCAAAATTCACGTCAAAGTTCTGAATTCGAGTTTTCATCACTCCAGACACCGTCAAAACAGGGTTGCCACAGCCTTTTTATTCAAAATATAATAGATTTTCCAGAGATTTTCCATAAAAAATATTATATTTTCAATACGTTTGGAACTATATTTTACAAATACATAATAGTGGTACTAGTATGTATTTCTCAGCTAACTTTGAAACATCCGTATTGAACATGCTTGTAAGAGCGAGTTGATTTGAAGACATGCTAGTATTTGATGAAGTAGTGCATGTACTACTTGTTGTACTCATAGATGTTGATGAAGGAAATGTACTAGTGGTCAATGAAGAAGTGTGACTCAGAGACAATTGCTGAAGCTTTGTTCCAGAGGATTTTGACAAGGAAGTCTGATGCTTTTTAGACCTAGCATGTGAATCAAGAGCCTTCTGACCCATAGTTGATAAGTTAAAAGACTTGTAACAAATTTTACAATGTGCTTTTGTAGGCACATCTGCCCTCTGTAGCCATGTGCTATAATTAGAGTCTTCCAGCCATGATGCACTAAAATACGTTTGAAAACTTGGCTTTGCCATGAGCTAAAAATAAAAATAATAAATAGACTGTTTATTTCTAAACTTTATGAAATTTTAAATAAAGTTAATTTCATTTAAACTCATTAAATTTTATTTGTAAAAATAAAATAGACTGTTTATTTCTAAACTTTATGAAATTTTTAATAAAGTTAATTTCATTTAAACTCATTAAATTGTCTTAGCAGCATTATACACTGTGAAATGGAAAGACAATTTATAATTGTTGTATTGACAAGTTGTTTTCAAAAAGGAGATATTATAAATATCAATGTTGGAGTAATTCAAATATATAGTTATCTATTATTCAAACATAATACATATATTGAAAAAATAAAGTGAAAAAAGAATATCTATATCAAAGTTTTTTATTGAGATGGGACAGTTTAACGTCATATCCAGGACATTTTAAAAAAAAATTAAAAAAACGCCAGACATTCATCAAATATCTCCAAAATGCCACAAATCACAAAAAACGCCATTAGTGGCAGCTCTGTCACCACCTACAACACAATGTCTACATATGCAAAAATCTCCAACAAAAATTTTGAGAAAGCAATTTCTAAAAATTTAATATGATTTCCAGAATTTCAGGAAAATCCCCAAAATTCAATATATTTTCAATATATTAATTTTTTCTCTCAAATTTAATAGCTTTTCAAGAATTTAATAGGTGGTGGCAACCCTGTATATACTTTACTCTAGTAATAATATGTCACTATATGTTATGTTTATCAGATCAGGATGTTGCAGCTGGCGATGAAGACGGTGACATCGAAGTTGAGGCTAATGGTGCACATAGTACAGAATATATGGTACTTTCTCCTAAAAAAAGATCAAAGATGAATACATCTAAATCAAGAAAAGAATCTATCAACTGGAAAAAAACTGAAGAAATCAATGTACCCTCTCCTGGTGAACTTGCTGTATTGGACAAATTACTTGAGACCAATCCTGAGTTAGCAGAACTTTCTCCTTAATATTTGATGACAGTATTGTAGATATACCGTCAAAGGGGGGAACTCGGACACCCAGGGGTAACTCAGACACCCCACCATATTTTTAAGAAACAAGTACTTATTATAGAGTAATACAGTATATGTTACTGTATAGACGAGAAACTTGTAATATACTTATGTTAATACACTCGTGTTAGTGTGTCAAGCGTGGTATAAGCGATCAACTGCTGTGTAAAAGAAAGAAAGTTGTCTAAAGACATTATTGTAGACAAGGTATGAGTAGTGAGTATATCAATAGGTAACTTACACGTGATTATTATTATTGCGATTTCATCATGCCACGGAATTATCAAGCAGGCAATAATGAAAGGCCATATGCGACATACAATGTTCTAAATATGGCAACAGCTGTGGAGGACGTGAAAGCTGGGATGCCATTATTAGCATCTGCTAAACTGCACTGTGCTTTCAGATCATCACATCGAGCCACGTTTTAATAAAAATAGGACAGGGACAAACTTTATTAAACAGTTTATGAAACAAAAAAAATTTGGTTACTAGACGTGCTGGAAATATCAAACAGGCGCGTGCTTCATTAAACGAAAAAATTATCCATCATAAAAAGTCATAAAAATGATATCAATCGATTAATTGTTTTGAAAATAAAAATCGCTCCACAAGTCTTTAGCAGGTATCTGTATACTAAATTTCAGCTTAATCGGATGATAGGACGTTTGGTTTTCCAGGGGGAGGGTAAAATACTCCCCTTCCCGTGGTAATATTTATATTTTTAAATGATTGGTATATCAATTTTTTAAAGGAATTTATTTATACACCCCGCCTTATTAGATGGTTTTTGAAAACAAATACATCCTACTTTTACCTTCTAATGAATACTACATACGGTTGATTTTTGTCGAAACAAACTGCTCAATTTGATCGAAATTATCATTCTTTTCCGTTTCTAGCATATAGCTAATGCGTAATGTGGAACTAATTTATTTTTTTAATTTTATATATAATATATTAGCTTTAAATTTATAACATTTCATGCGAGGGTGCACATTGCTTCTATCCAATCAGAAGAGACTTGTTAACTGGACAGAATTCTTATTAAAACGAATCAGCCAATTTGACGGAATTGTCGCTGTATTAAAGGCGTTGCACAGCGCTCAGAGCTCACTTTTTTATCAGTCGGCAGCGAGTACAGACCTCTCTCTCTGTCTCGCACATTTATTTTATATAAGTCGACAATGCGTCCTAAATACGTATATCGTAATGGTGGCTATCACCTGATAACATACAATGATATCCCGCAAGCATCACCACCGCCATTACCACAGCCGCCATCTATCCCGCTTGACTCCATTCAGCATGTATATGACCCTCGAATTTCCCAGAGTGGACAAGTGTTTTGTTCACCATCGTCATCGCCGCAAGCATCCTCGGGTTGGCTACCCTTTTCACAAGCTATTACATCTACTCCTCGTCATCATCAGGAGTTTTATAATATTGCATCACCAGTGTCATCGTCCATAATTCATCCCTCACAACAAGATGTGTCATCCGCTTCTCATTTTGCGACGCATTCCTCTCCAATACAGAATGGTTCGTTTCAAAATTATATACTGACTCATTTACGGAGTGGACAGCAATTATATTTATGCCCTTGCCGATATTGTTTCAAATTCCAATCTATTAGATAATGCTTTTGACGCCATTTTGAAAAAGCTGGAACAGTTCCTACGAAAGGGAAGCAATTGGATTATTGAGACTGTCAATTTTGTTGATTTGCGTATTGTAAGTATTTTTCTGTTCACTTCACCATCGAAGGGGTCATTCATTTGTGGAGCTTCCACCTCGTCTTAAATCAAAAAAGGCAGTAGTCAATGTTGAAAATACCGGTAATGAAAATAACTGTTTCCTATACGCTATTTTATCAGTGCTTCATTACGATGATACTTGCCTCGTGTTTTAGAAGCGGCAGCCGCCAAGGGTATCAGAGCTCCAGTGGTGCTCCACCACGACAACGCCCCAGCACACAGAGCGCAAGAAACCACATTCTGGTTGAACAACAACAACGTCCAATTGATGTCACACCCTCCATACAGTCCAGATTTGGCTCCATGTGACTTCTTCATCTTCTCCCGTGCTAAGAAATCACTCAGGGGATATCCGCTTTGAAAACTCACAAGAAGCTGTGGCTGCTTTTAAGCATCACCTGGACCAGTTTTCGGATGAGGACTGGGCAACTTGCTTTCGAAAGTGGTTCGAGCATATGCAGAAATGCATTGACTGTGAAGGAAAATATTTTGAGAAGTTGTAATTATGTAAATAACTGTCAATAACTGTCAATAAACCATTTTTTACCATTGAAATATCATTTTTTAAATACAGGTTTACCTTATTTTAGACCTATTGTGACATTGACTTTCAAATTATGAAGCTATCCAATGAGATATCGACTTAAAATTTTCAGAGATATCTTAAATGTTTTTGTAGTTAATAAAAATCTATAGATATTTTAGGTTACTCTATGCTTTCATATCAAGTCCAAGAACTTATTGAAGCCCCCTTGTATAAAACACAATTTAATGCAGTTATTATAATAATAATAAGAGCATAATATATCAGGTGCAGCTATTACTATTAGTATTACATGACTGATGTGCACAAGGGCTCACTATGGTATGCATGCCAATAAACTACTATCAAGTATCACTGTATTAGCTGTATCACTGCAAAGCCAAAGGGACAAAAACGTAGTTACTATAAGTATAGTGGGACACCATGCACACAATGTCAATGTCAATGAAAATTAAATATAGAATATATAAAGAATAAATATAAACAATTTTTTGATTCAATATATCAGTTTACAAAAAATATATTAACTCTGCTAAAGTAAAAGTTTTTTATTTTAGTAAATATAGTATAAGAACAAAATATATTACATTATATGTATATTTTATATTAACTATTTTTAGATGTTATAATAATTGAGAGATTAATGATTGAAAGCAGATAATTTCAATTATATAATTCCATTCAGAATATATATTTGGTAAACAATATGTATAAAATTCATTAAATTAATGGTACAAATTAATAAATTTATATTTAAAATATTTAACAAATTAGTTGATTAAACTAATCTACAAGAGTTTTTTGTTGATTATTATACATAATAATAAATTATAATTCATTAATATAATAGAACACTATTGTAATATAGTATACCATTCCAATAGACAGGTAACTTATGGCCAGCCCTACCCCTTCTCAATAAATATATACATTTGCATTTGGTTACACGTCAAAACGTCACCGAGAAACAAAAGGGATACAACAATATTAAATAGAAATAATGTTTAAGATCAAACAATCAAAAGATAATATAGCACTTAACAGTTTACTATTTTATTTTAACATATGAAATAAATACATTGTTTTTAAAATCTTTTATGACTTAAAAATTACGCATTTTAACTAAATTAAAGGTCCCTCTGTAAAAAATATTTTAAACAGTTAAATTCACCATGTATAAATTTTGTGATTTAAATAAATATTATGACAATTTAAACAATTAAAATTAATATTTAAGAATGTTATTTTGGGCATTATGAAGTTTCATAATTAATATAATAAAAAATATATAAGTCCGATAGTTAAAACTTCAATTATATATATAGAATATATATTTTGGATAACTTCCTTGAACACTATAAAATTAATAAAAGCATTATAAATGTATGGACTCATATTTCAAATATGTAAAAATATTTTAAATTCAATCAAAATGATTATATATCAATTGTTGGAAAAATTAGAATTTATCAATCTTATAGGCAATGTAGATAAGTAGGTTGATAACTATATAATATAGATATTACACATAAATTTGCACAATGTTATTTCTATACAAATTTAGAACATAGGGATATCCATCCACGATCCCGATTAATTGTTGGCATATCATCACGGATGTGGATAACTTCTTTAATGTGTCCGTCGGGGTGATCCTTGGCATATTCTAAAATTCTAGCAGTAAAAGGAACATTTGGTATGTGTTGGGTATTGTGACATTTATTGTAGTGTTCTGCCATGGCAGACATCTTAAAATCCCCTTTGTAAATAGCTGTATTATGTTTCTTTATTCGAGTATGTAGTTCTCTTTTGGTTTCCCGATATATTTATCATTACAAATAGAACAAGTTAATTCGTATATAATGTTAGATATAGGGTACATTTTTTAGTTGTGCATGTAGGTGGCTGTAAGCATGAGGGTATTAATTTATCATGTAGTTTGGTTCCTGGTGTAAAAATAGGAGTGATATGAATTTGACTTTGTCGAAGATTTTGTTCAACTTCTTTCGAGTCTTGGGCATTAATGTATGGAACTTTTAGGGTACAACTATTTCTAGTTTTGATTTAAAAGAATGTGGTGGGTTATATCTAAATTTTGAATAAATAGAATCATAATGTTCACCCGTTTTTTTCAATATAATTGGTTTGGTTGTAGAAGAATTTTCAATTATGGTATGCAAGTGATGATTGTTTGGTTGTTTTTTTATCTAAAATGTAAATAGATCTATTTAAAATATTACACAAAAGAAAAGGTAAAATGTCAACAATAGGTAAATTATTGTTTTTAAATTGTAAATATTGGTTCATCTGTTGTTTCAGGTTTGTATTTTGTTCCATGGTGGCTTGATGTTTGTTTATGTTTATATTTATATTAATCTCGTTTGTAATTAGGTTTTTAAGTTCAATAATAGTTTTTTCATTCATTCATAATACCACTATTAGATGAGAGGGAATATAACAAAAAGTGTCCATCGCCTTTACTAAAGATTGTGGATAGATTATGTTGCTTAAGAAAACCATTAAGTGGTATAAGTACAGTTTGAGTTGTTTTGTTGTTTTTAAACAGATAATGGTAAATGTTCTTGGATCTCAATTCAAGTCTTTCTAATTGATCAATATTGTAATCATTAAGTAAAAGTATATCTTTTAGTTGATTGCTTGCTTTTTGGTAGTTATCTTCCTTGTTACATAAATGTAACTAATGAATTTAAATGTCTAAATAAGATATTATCTTATTTGGACATCTAAATTCATTAGTTATAGCATTATTTTCAATTTCGTCAGGGTTATGTGATTTAGTGGAAAGGAAAACAGGTCTTATTGATCTATAGTTATCGACCTACTTATCTACATGGCCTATTGATTTTTAAGATTGATAAATTCTAATTTTTCTAACAATTGATATACATTTAAAATTTACATTTACACATATAATTTAAAATATTTTCACATGTTTGAAATATGAGTTCATAAATTTATAATGATTTTATGTTGTATTATTTTATAATAAATGTAGTTATTGCAATAAAAAAGCATAGATCCTTGTACGAAGGTTGAATTTTCTTATTAATTATGAACGCCAGTCTAATATTGATTAGTTTTGTTTGATGTAGTTGTCTTCGTTTTGTCTCCAGATATTGATTTTACTTATCAATTTTGGTTACATATTAACAGTTCACAAAAATGACTTTCTAACTTTTAATATCCGAACTTGTTTATTGTGTACATTCATATTATAATCTGTTATGTTAGTTTTGGATTCTCTTTAGATGTCACTTTATTTTCTCTTTTTCTTGGTTGTTAATTTTATCAGTTGATTGTTTGGTTCTTTTTCATTGTATTTTGTTGTCTCTTTTTGTTAAATTCATCTCGTGTGTTTTATTCCCTTGATTACCACACACATAGTTATAAGTCTCCACATTGTAAGTGTTTGTGTTCTAACCTCCTTCAGCCACTGCAGTAAGACGTTCTCCCGGCGCGAGAACCTGACCACGCACGAGCGCATCCACACGGGGGAGCGGCCCTTCAAATGCCGCGACTGTCCCGCCTGCTTCACCCAGAACTCGCATCTGTTGGCGCACACCAGGAGGCACACGGGAGAGCGCCCCTTCCAGTGCTCCACCTGCTCCAAGGTGGGTATAATATGACTGCGGTCTGCTTGGTGTCATGGGTCGTGCACGGTGCCACCCCAATGTTGCCTGGAATCACTGCCCTGGTGATAGATGGACAAGCGTTGGTCATGGCCATTGGCATAACACATGTTGTGGCTATGGGGATGTGTTCGTGAAGTCTGTTCTGAATATGGGTGCAGTTTTCGACCGAATTGATATCACATTCGATCAGTACCTAAAGCATTTCATCAAAGATAGTTCCACGAAGAAACGAACTAAGTGAACTAATGTTATCTATTAGAGCTACTAACCAAACAGATAATGCTACAATCCCGTGAGAACAAGATAGTTGTAGTTATAGTTACTCTGAGATACTACTACTATTAAGTCATGTGATCCAGAAATGGGTGTTTCTGCACTACAATCAAACCATAAAGAGGCAGTTACCCGTTTGGTACTACACTGTTTAAATATTGATTCCGACTCTATCGTGGTATCGTTTCGTGATACAGGTGTTCTGGTTTTATTAACGGTATACTATAGCAAAATGAAGTGTACTCAGCTATGGATGAAGTCCGGTACATCAATGAAACCAATGTACATTCCAATTCATGAAGTTCACCAGAGGCTACTCTTGCCAGTTGTTGGCATTTCATGCTATCACTGGCTGTGATAGTGTTTCGCAACTATTGGGACACAGCAAAAAGACAGCTTGGAAGGTATTCCAGGAACATCATCAACTATTACATGGTCTAGGCAAGGGGGAGTTAACCCCGTTTACTACCCCAGTGCTCCAAAAGCTGTGTTACCAGACGCTGTGGATGCCGGCAAGTACGACTCAGCTGCATCAATACCTGTAAATGCATGGACTGTACAATACCTTACATGAACTCTAAGAAATAAATTCGACGGTATCATATCAATGTAATTTAATAACGCATATATCAGTTGTATTGTGAATGATATTTTAGGATTAAATTGTTCAATTTCAATTATTTATATATACTTGTGTACTTTAGTCTGGTTACTTTTTAAATAAATTTTACGTTTGAAGGCAAATTGGGGTAATTAATGCCTGGCACCGGGCCTACCAATGTTTTAGCCTAATTTGATGTATACTTGGTACATCAAATACAAAAAAAGAAAATCAAGCCTGGCATACCATTTATTCAAAATCAGCACCCTAAAATTGGGCTATGACACTTGTATGCCAGGCATAACCCCAATTTGCCTTTAAAAGTAATATTTATACTCTAGGGAACCAGACTATTTACCACATGTGCAGCTTAACTGTTCAATAAAATACACTGTGTGGAAACAAGACGTTGAAATTGAACCAAAATGTGTCATTATTTACTAAATGTTCCGCAGTATGTAGTATAGTAGGTTTAACGACCTGTAAATGGTGACATGAATAAATGTTGCTCAATTTATTGAAATATTTCACTCAAAAAAACAATAATTATATTATTCTATTCTTCGTTACAAAAATGAGGATCAATTTGACTTTTTTTTTTTTGAGGATCATGTTTTGTTTTTATAATAATTTGTTATTATGCTTTCATTTGTTTTATATCTACTTTTTTTTGTCATTTATCTCTTGAATTTCGTATTTAATCATTTGCTCAAGTCACGTTCCGTTTTTTGATTAAAAAAGAGCAACTCTGTATATTTTATATGGCACAGTAAAACAAAACAATTATCTACATGACTCGCGCATAAAATGTATTATAACTGAACTGGTTTTGATGAACCAAAATCTGACTAAATTAAGGTTCATACCTTAAACTGTTCATTTCATTGAATACAAATAAGATGGTCATTTTTCACACGTTGAGTGTATAACTAACCTATTTAATATTATTTGCGGATAATAAAACATATCACGTTCGGGTTTTCTATAAACGTTAATCTATTCATAATTGACTGTAAAAAAGTATAACTTGTGTACTTTATTAAAAGTCTAAAATTGGGATAAAATAATATTTAAAGTGATAAAATTCAAACGCCCCAGTAAAATATTAGCAGAAAGTAAATAATATAACATTATATTAATGTATACATATAGCTCAACCTCTCTGCAACTGTCTGCATCATTAAATAGTGTATGTTTTAATTTTCTAGTATGTTTTTTGTTGCAAGATCGCAGTAGCCCATAGAAGTTACCATTAAAAATGTTGAAGACGACTTTATATAATCTTAAAAATATATAATTTATTAATATATTTAAAAAAAAGTATTTCACAAATTTAAAAGAGAAAACCAGTTTTCACCTCCGCAATACAGGGCTTATTTATTTGTAAAACTTTAGGATAACCTATAAAAGGTATGGAAGTAGTTTCAATTTATTTTTTTAACATATTATGTGAACCGTTTTCTCGGCATTCAGTCGTATTCTGTTCTATCGATAGAGCAAGCCTTCTTTACCCTCCCATATCTCACACGTTCTTTGGTTGGGGACCATTCCTACCCTCCACCCACCCAGGCACAGTTGGAACATAACCCTCCCCTCCCACCACATCAGGTGTTCTCCCGCCGCGGCCAGCTCCACGTGCACATGCGCGTGCACACAGGAGAGCGGCCCTACAGCTGCACCCTCTGTCCCAAGCAGTTCAAGCAGTGGTCGGGCCTGCAGCAGCACACAATGGTCCATTCGGGCGTCCGACCCTTCCGGTGCCAGCTCTGTCAGAAGCAGTTCTGTCAGAAGTCGGCGCTCACTAAACACTCGCTCACCCACCCCAGTTGATGTCTGCCGCCCCGACAAACACCACTCCTTTGATACTCACTTATTTGTTGCATTCTGCGCGGCGCTTGTTGTTGATAGGATCTTGATGGGGGGGGGGGGGGGGGGGGGGGGGGGG
>JAUZND010010598.1:0-26412 GCA_034780555.1 Coelogynopora nodosa
GTGCATCAATTATTGATTCCATTTGATGCACTCAATTTCATAATATTCACTAATAAATTTTAATTATCATGCATCAATTCATTTTTATTGAATGGTTCAAAATGCAAAGAAATGATTTATTATTCAGGAAATTAAACTAATGTAATATACCTAATATGTAGCATGTTGATTGAAAAATAAGTATTGCACAATTGAATATGTTACTTATTGCATCAACTAATAAGTATTAAATGACATGAACCCCTGTCAACCTCCTCTATCTCTGTGCACTCGCCCCCCCAAACCCCCGCATCATCCATGGCGACAACAGTTGAAACGATTCGACGACATCGACCCGCTCCTCTTTCGAGCCTCGGCAGGCAACCACCGACGCGGCTCCTGTGCAGCAGCCTCGGTGTCCAGCAATCCGGTCAGTCCGCTCTCCGCCGCCGTCATCGAGTTTACCGCCACCAGCTGCGCCGTCATGGAGTGTGCCAAGCGGGTCAGTCTGGGCATCTGTCGTCAAGGCAACACGGCAACTGCGGCCACCTTCAGGTGAGAGATTGGTGCGGAGACTGTGATCGATACTAGCGGGTGGATCACTGATTTTTTTGTCATTTTTATAATTGATAAAATAGTGTCGTTTAATAAGTAGAAGTAAAGGAAATTGATCGAAGAAAAGGTTTATAGTCTGCAGGTGTTAATAAAATAAAAATTGACTTAGGTTTATTAATCATTTTTATAGTTTAACCAAAATTTAACTGTCATTTAACAAAATTGGTCCTCCATTAACAGAATTATCAATAAGCGCACGCACAGTTCATCCTCCATGACGAACTATCAATAAGTGCACGCAGAGTTAGTCATCCATGACCGAACTATCAATAAGCGCACGCAGAGTTAGTCATCCATGACCGAACTATCAATAAGCGCACGCACATTTGGTCCTCCATGACTGAACTACCAATAAGCGCACGCAGAGTTGGTCATCCATGACCGAACTATCAATAAGCGCACGCAGAGTTGGTCATCCATGACTGAACTATCAATAAGCGCACGCACAATTGATCCGAGAGACTTCAGTGTATCAGAAGACTATTTCGGTTAGATCTATTGCCTCCTAATATTTCTATTATATAATACTGAGTTTTTCGAAAATCGGTATTCCGGCTTGGACATGTAGACAACAAAAGTTATAATCCCGTTTTAAGAAGTAATATCCTGCGGGCTACCAGAATATCGAAACATTCAGGTCCTAAAATAGTTAATTATGCATATATTTAATTATATAAATATTATTTTCTTATTATCGAGTAAAAATATAGTTTGTTAGATATTTTTATTTGTTATTTAATATTTTTAAAGTATAAAAAATTTTCTTACCTTTTTTCGTGGGGTATATATATAATCTCTTAGCGTGGATTATATTGGTTGGCCTGCAGGTGGCACACAGGTAGCAGTAGGTGGCAGTTCTCGAGTATATTCAGAACCCTCCAGCCTACGGGCCTGTTTATAATGCAACCAGAGCAGGTTTTTATTAAAAAAATAATGGTTTAATACCACTTTGACCAAAATACATGTTCCATAATCGGCAACAGTTATGACTTCACTGCATAAAAAGACAGTTTACTGTCCAGGACATGTATGCAATGTTTTTCTGGTCACAAATTAAAAAATATTTTAAATATTTAAATACATTTTGGAGATAGAAAGAATATTAGGATTTAATAATAATATGATATGAAATGTATAACGATATACGGGACATTTATGTTTCATAACTAATTGTTTAATCAAATAAAGCTTCTGAAGCTTAAGGAGTATTAATAAATATTCATAAATGTAATTATTGTATAAAGTGTATCTTTAAAATATATTATCCACAATTGGTTAAAATATTATACTAGTTGTTAAACCTGTTATTAATATACTAAACCTGGACGATTTAAATATTCTAGAATTGTTTTTCAACAAAAATTAAAACCAATAAGAGAACCACAAGCAAATATATTATGTTGAAATCGTGAGATCGAGATGTTCTGGATTAATCTATTAGTTAAATTTAGTATTATATTAGTAAAATAATAATTATAGATAACGTGTTAAATTATTAATAAACAAATTTTTAGCTTTAATTAAATTGTTAAATTATATGAGAAAATTAGTTTTTCTATTTTATCCTATGAATTCGTTGCTAACACTTTTACAGAAAATTGTCGCTCAAAAGCCAACATATGTATATGTATTGTTCAAACATGAGAGTGAAACTAATTATAATTACAGTTGACTACTTGTTATAGTATAGCACACAATCATTAATAATTTTTGATAGTATAAATAGTGTGTTTTCAGCACGTAAGTAACAATTATTAAAAGTATCTTGTTAGCCATTTTTATAAGAGTTATTTTTTATTATGTACAAATAATCAAATTTGTGCCAATCACCAAATAAGCATAATGAATATTTTATCGTGTTGGTGAGTTGACTGTAAGTTGAACAAGCCGTAATAGAGATGTCTAAACTTAATAACAACTTAATGATCTATTACGACAAGAGAAACCAACCATATTGACCAAAAAATCTACTATTATAAGTATGTTATAAAGCTGCTAAAATCAAATTAGTTTGCGTGACATACCCGAAGAAAACGGTGACATACTAGTTGACTTTCTCTATATTCCTGCTCATCTCTTGGTGCACAGATGTGTTAATAACTTTCTCTTCGTTCGAGTATATTTTCACCACAACAAGATTAATTTTTAAATAACTTTGAAGTTGTTCTTTGAATAATTATCAAATGTAATTTTTATTTGAGCAGTGAACTTATTAATCAAATAAAAGCAGTCCGGTTAAGCTGACATATCACAAGTCAAGAGAACCTGTTGTCACTGTGAATTTTTTGTAGACTGTATGACCTGCTTTATATCGTAAACAATGTTATTAAACACAGTATAACAATATGACAAAAAAAATCATTTTTCACTATAGTTATCACTTAGTATAATACCCTAACGTTGTGGAAAGGAAAGCTTTCAATCTCTTTGTCGAGTGTAGATTGATATTATTGTGTAATATAGAGCTTATATATAACTGGTTCGTTAATCTGTATAATTTCATATAATTTATGATTGATTACAATTAAAAAGTTGATTTCGATTATCAAACGTACCAATTGCCCACTGAACGTAGTCCAAAGTCTCATGATATATATATTTAGTTGTGCGACCTGATCGTGTTAATTCCAGTTTTGTTTTGTGGATCCATTACGTCCCTAGGTTCTGAGTTATAACTTTCGATCAATTAGATTGACATTTGAATCCAGCAGGTTTCACATGTCATTTCACATGTCATTTCACATGTCATCAGATCATTACTCATCTATTTTTATCGATCTTTCTGGAGTTCTATCTTGATTGTTATTTTCTATCAATCAGACGATATCAATAATAATACAATTTACTGTTGTTATTTGGCGTGACATTGTAATGTTTTTTGTTGTTTTATAATATATTTTTGGTTTGTTTGCGTGGTGTCATATTGAATAGAGACATATAGAATGCTCTCTATTGCTATAATTGTGATTAAACTTTCAACTTACTTTTTCAAATAATTTCCTTTTTTTTCTTCAATGTTTAGCTAAAGTAATAGATGAAGAAATACGGTTTATATATCTGTTTGATTTACTCATCTATGCTTTTTGAGGAATATACGTCAATTAATTAAATGTTATGTTGAACTATGTGATTAGAGTAATTTCGAAACTGTCACGTATTTTTGTGATTACTATGTCTGATTTTATTTTGTGTTGGTTAACAATTACAATAACTAGTTTATTTCAAAGTCGGGATGACCTAATACCTATACCTAATATACATAATTTGTTAATATTTTTAACAAAATGATGTTCCACAAAGGATAAGTAGAAAAATGATTAGAAAACAGTTTCTGGTCAATTATAGTTATCAATTGATCCTATAATACCAGAGGCGGATACATGAAATTATGGAAAATTTGTGGGAAGTTTAAAACATATAAATGCTTCGGTTACTTTTTAAAATTAATTATGCACATATTTTTGCAACTCCTACCAATATCAGGATGGATGATATATTGAAGTATATATATGTGTGTGTGTAAAGGTATGTACAATATATATTTTTCTAATAAAAAATTGTATTTCTATTAGAAGGTAATCAAATGAGAATGCAGATTATTAAAATATTTAAAAAAATATTTTAACATCTGTCGAAATTGTTACTTTTATCTCCCATTTAATTTTTATAATATGATTATTATATTTTGCATTTTATATAACAATATCGATATTCCAATTAGAAGATTAAATTAAAACAGTATTATTCATATACCTTACATTTCACTCCTCTTAGATGTTTTCTATATATAGTCTCATAATGGTACAGACTTGCAAAAAATATTCGGGGCTACATATTTTCCTACCCTGTCACTATAACCTACATCCGTTTCCTGTTATGATCTCAGCAAAGTCTTTATCTTCATTGTCAAATATAATGGAAATGATGTAATTTCACACAATGCACAGGTTTTTCAAAATAATATAAGTGATCGCTTAATAAAATGAAAAAAATGAAATATGATTTAAGTTTATTGCATAATGATACACGTTAGTGGACAATGTGGTAAATTGAAGGTTATGGGACAAAGTTAATTGCTTAAATTTGGGCTTTTGCGCTGTAAATATGCGGCGACATATAACTGATATACATTGTAAACATAAAATACGTTATAGGCCAAAACCAATAACTCGACACATTACATAATTATTTTTTCTTGAAATAAATACATTGTAATTAGTTAATTTTTATAGTTTATAGTTATTATACATATTATTTGCTATAATGTTTTTTAATTTCTCGATATTTCAGCTAGTATTAAAATATTTATGGTAAGATGAGTAGGTAGGTACCTATTTCTCGTCGGTATTTATCTACATAACCTTCTCAATATACGAGGTATTCACAGAACATATATACCGATTCAAAATATAATAACCTGAATTTATTTATGTTCGACAATTAAAACCGACTTTCTAAACGCAATATTTTAATTTACAAAATATTTCAGTTTGAAATATTTTCACTTGCAATTTTAAATATATACATATTCGTGTATTATTAATAATTTTACGAAGAAAAAAATTATAAGTAGCAAATAAATCACTTTTAAGTAACTTCTATAGATGTTAACATATATATTAATTAAGAAAAATAGATAGTAAATGTCCAATTTTACATATTATATAGTCTAAATAGTGTTGTGCAGAAGAAATTTGTAAATGGTTTTTAAAATATATATTTAAGACGTAAAATTAAAAAAATAAATCAATTATTGGGTGCGTATATCAATAATATTGATTAAAGAACACTGCAGAAGCACTGAATAAGACCAGAAGACATTATTTCATGAATTAATGAGATAAAGATAGCTCATATAAAATAGTATTTTGGATTAAAATGTTGGTACATATTTTGTAATTATTGTTGAAAATTATTTACACATATATATTACTATACAAAACAATATAAAAACAATGGACAGTGCTCGTATAATTTTTATATCAATAAAAAATAGGTAGTTTGTATACCAAAGCGTTGCGCAGAAGAACTAAAGTGCACATCAGCGGAAATAAACATTACCTCTAGAGTTAAATGTATGCATGGATTCATTTATATCGTTCAATGTAGCAAATGATGAAGTGTGTTCGCACAGTGTGATATCGCTTAGCTTTTGCACTGACGCAACTTCTAGTTCTGGCAGGTTACCTGACTTCCAGAACTTCTTCAGCGCGCATGTACAGTTTTCTTTCCATATTCTAGTGGTACACACAAACACATTTTTGTTTCTTGGTTCCTTTTGTTGCTGTAATGACATACTTTGGTCTAATGGAATCGAACGTCGCAAAGGAATACCGATGTGATAGGTAATCCATCTTGAATTCATAGTATAAGATCCAATATTTTCATTTGTAGAGCTGGTTTTGTAACGATAGTTGCTCTTTTCCCCCGAAAATTCCGATGCATGTTTGTTTTCCTTGGATTCAGCAAGGTGGAACCTGGCATTGGTTTGGAGATGCAGTAGCAACTTAAGAACATCTCCGTCTTTCATGTTCAGATTACGAGCAAGGCTTGTTTTCTCCTAGCCTCTCATTCCTTTTTCGTTTCGGTTTAAATTTCTTTGTTAATTTATTTTCTCGTTCAATCATTTCGGCTTCTTCTTTTTATTTTGGTACATTAGCATATTTCGAAACATGGAGGGTGGGGGGGGGGCACCGCCTTTAGATTATCTCTTTCTTGTGTTAGGATTGTTTGTAATACTTTTACATTCTACTTCAGCTTGTCCTTCTCCATTCTCAATGGCTTTCTGTGCCATCAAATTAGTCCGCCTTTCCAAGCTTCTTGGCCGTCCCTATAGGCTGCAACGTTGGTAGGTTGAGTAACAGTCAATTTCAATTTCAATACACCTGTATATATATATTTTTTGTTCTCACCAAATGGTTCGGCGTACCTATTGATATTCTTGATCATTTTCTCTTTCTTTCTTTTCTTCACTGTAGCTCTTTCTATTTCAAACACGATGCTACGCTTTGCTTTTAGTTTTCTAACTTCTCCGAATTTCGATAGCTCTCTCGCTCTTGCATCCTTGTCAGCATTCTTCACCGACGACAGTTTTGCTATTTTTTCTATTTGGCATATTTGCGCTATTCTTCTGTAATTCGAATAAAATTTATCTGTAGGCACAGGCACAGGAACAGGCATAGGCACCATTTTAAAATAGAATAACAAAACTAAAAAGAGTACTTATACGTTTATTATTCTGTGGTTTCTTTGTCATATTTAATCAAAATTAAAATTTTACTATTCGGAATGGTATAACCATTTAGAATACTACTACATGTTATATAGTCTATAAATACTAATCTATGGTATCCAATACTCGGTTTACTTGAAGTCACTTTAATAATTATAATTTCAGGCACTATTCCATTCCATAACTTTAAAATATAATTTAACAATATTTATATATACCATGCTAATATTTTATTTATTGGATATCCCACATAGCCGCTTAATGGTTGTGAGGATACATTCTTTTGCGTGACGCTTTTATTTTTCATACTAATAATTTTAGCATCAACGGTAATATAGTATATAGGGTGTTCTTACAAAGTACCATTCGATTTGCAACAAAATGTCCCATTTTTCTAAAACTATGTTGCGCAAGCTTGCTAGTGGTAGTAAAATCCAATCCAATAGATATTTGATATTCAATTTGGTATTTTATCTAACAATAGTTTGAAACAATAAATGATGTTATACTATATATCTCATCTGATATACTTTGATTGTAGTGTGACTTTATGCGTTGCGCAGAAGAAAATATATGTTTGGTATTAAACATGAATTTTCAGTTAGGAAAAACTTTTTTTAACTGAAAAAGTGTTATTATATTGTGTAGTTCTTTGTTATTCATGAAATGTAATAGCCATAAATACATTATTACAATATAAACATAGTGAGATAGATGCGTGACGCAGAAGAAACATGTTATAACATAATAAAGACACAACTTATATGATAAATAAATCCAATATCGGAGAGCACACCTAACTGAGACTAATCCAAAAAAGTTGTAGATATAAAAACATCAGATATTTGCACGATCAATACTTATAATATTATATTAATATTATATTATATATTATAATTATAATATTATATTATATATAATATTATAATACAAGTATAATAATAAACGATACCAAAATTAATTAGCAACAATCGTTGTAAATTATGACTATTTTACAGAGTAATTCATAGATATTTGATTATTTCGCAGATTTCGTAATATATTGTATTCAAGAACTATAAATTATGATTCTGTGTATCTTGACGTGCAAATATTAAAATTATATTAATTAACTGTAGCACAGAACAAACAATCTTTACATTTTAAACTATTGACAAAGCTTATTTGATAAGTAATTGATCCAATCGTGTAAAAAAGGTATGTTTCTCAACCTTCAAGTTGTCGTTAAAAAAGTGAGAAATCTACTTAATTTTCTTAGTAGTATGTGGGACACATACAATACTGGCACAGTTGTTAGGTATGTAACTTTGATTTAAAATGCCCATAGATGATACAACTCTACGTACTTAACAAATGTGTAAAGTTACTGATTTCGGCCTATAGTTCTCTCATATTATTATCAAAAGAATAGTTGTACATGGTTGTTTTGCATTTTGAAAACAGCCAGGAAATAAGAAATTAATATTATTAACTGCGGCCCCCATTTTTTTTAAAAGTTCGCCTCTCACTTCTGGAGAAAAGTGCATCTTATTTAAATCGGCAATTCCTAAAAAGCAACGTTTTGTTTCATATATATGCAGAAATATGAAAACTATTTGGCCTCATTTATGTAGATATGATGTTCTCCTCATTTTTAAAATGGGAAATTGCGGTAATTTACATCACATATGGGTTGATAGATTTGAAATTGCCATAAAAATCTCACAATTTTTTTTAATGCCTTCTGTGTGAAGGGAGTTCTCCTAAGGCTTTTAATCCATGCCACTAGATTCACGCTTACATATTATGAACATTATTATGTTTCATACTGATTCATGGTATTAAAAATGAAAATTAGCATTACATGAGCTTTATAACGTAACAAATAATGCCAAGGTTTATAGAATTGAATTTTTTTAATAACAATTTCACATTTGAAATCCATGTATCTGCATTTAATGTACAGATGGCATCACTATGTTATATTTAGATGACTGATGAGATATAATAGGTTTGATATTTGTATGTATTTGAATTCTTATAGACATTATCACTGATAATAGGTCTATATAAATAAATGTATATTTCTTCAATGTCGTTTTCTATATTGTGAATAAACATCAGACTTATTATTTGATGGTAGAAACAGACTATACATTAACAGACTATATAAACGCGCTTTAATAATTTAATAATCATGGAGTGTTGACAATTAGAAAAATTTGTTTTAAGAATGTTTCATATACTTTATATGGTGTTAGAGATGTAACAAATAGGAAAGTATAAGAAAATATTCCTATATCTCACAACCAAATAAAGATATAGATATATATATTTTTTAACTTCTAAAGATAAGTTTTTTTTTACTCATTGTGCTACTCATAAGTAACACAAGCAAGAAATTAAAAGACCGTTTGACCTCTATGCAATCGATATTTGCGTACGGATAGAACTATAGTGTCAATGTTTCAAAATAAACCATTTAAAAAGTCTGAAGTTATGCAGTGGGAAATCGATGCGGTCAACAATTCGATGGCCCAAGAACGAAATTTTATAAGCGCCATTTTCACAAAAATAAGATTTTTATATATTTGAGATCAGTTTTCAAAAGAGTTTAAATTTGTGTTCAAAAGTGTTAAATTTTTAGAAGTGTTAATATTACGATAAAAAAGTTAATTTTTTGTAAGCGCTATTTGCCTTCATAAATCAAGCCAAGTCCATACCAAGTTTTTCTTTTTACCTAAACAATTAGTAAATAGCGTTTATAACATTTCGTTCTTGGGCCATCGAATTGTTTAAATATGGGTATCAAATAGGCTATGCGAGTCAATTATCTGTCATGTGGATCCCATAACATTGTCAGATATTAGAAATAATTTTAATTTGCTTTTAAAAATTTTTTTTTTATGATTAAACTTAATTTGTGATAAAAAACAAAGCACCAGTAATAAAAAAAAGAAAAATAATGAAAGTCACCATCATAACCTCGACGCATACCTGAATCAGAAAACAAAATGAGCATCAACTTAAAGATTTTTTGTATAAAACAATTGCATAATACATGTATGACAACTAAAAAAAGGCAAGGATAATAACATAATATCATCGATCAGATTTGGGTGAAATGGCGCACAAGATTTTGGTGCACATTCCAATGATTACTCGTGATACCCTTGTCTAATTCAATCAAGAAGAATACTTCTTTTTACAGGATAGTGAACAAACTTCACCCATTTCGTTTTCGATATATAGAGCTTATTTCTTAGATCTCCCACAAAAAATGTTATGTTAAAATAATATTTATATCATAAAATTCAAACTTTTATTCACTTTTACTGTATCGATCTCGATAATAATTGATAAAATATCTTTCTATGAAAGTATGCAACTTCTATATCAACCAACAATAATCTTTCGGCCAAACTATTAATAAATCATCTTTACTCTAGACACAACAAATTGAAAACTGTCTTGAACAAAGAGTAAAATTTTTGAGACAACGATTTAAAGTAGTTATCAAAAACGAAAATAATTTTCTTAAACGAAAATAATACAGTTCAGTTGAAACTTCACTCACTCACATTGAATAGAAATATTGGAAATGGAGATTAAATGGAGAATAGTTTAGAAAATTTGTTTGAAATAGTAAAAAAGTAAACTATATTAATAGATTTTAAAATTTATTGTAGACTGTTCTTCTTCTGTGCTTAAAAGACTAGAAGGCTTAACAACTGCTGTCTTTACAATATTGATTAATCAATATAGGATAATTTTTTTTGATATGTTCGATATTTTAGATTAAGTATTCGTAGCATGTATAAACTAAATTAATCTTTTTAATATTCATGATTTATCATCTTCTGAAATAGAATATTACTAGAAATAGTGCAAACAATATATCACATATAAATAATTCATATACTTGATGTATGTGGTATAAATTATATGTATATCAATTAATAAAAAGGCACTGTTATTGTTAGGGTGATTGTGTACATGTGTTGCCTATAGTGATGATCGGTTGCATAGTAATATACTTGTTTTTAAAAAAGTATTAACGTTTCAGACTAAAGCAGGAATAGAACATAAATTAATTATACAATCATATTGTTAAGATGTTAAGAAAATCACTATAACCTTGTACTCTATCATTCAGCTCTCATCATGTACTCTAGTATGTTAGTTTACTTTTATTTTCAGTTTTTCTAACATTTTCGGTTTCAGTTTCAGTATCGGTTTTGTTGTATTCTTGTAATTTTATTATTATTCAAAGTTATAAGTTATTGGAACTGAGTTACTTTAAGACTTTAACTGCAATATATCTAAGAAACTACTTATTTGGTGGAACCAATACTTATACAACGTTTTAATTTATAAATACTTATAAACCCGAATTTTTAAGTTACGGTTATTTTAGATAATACTTATAAACATAATAACATTAATGTGTATTATATTTGTGAATAAGCCGCCTTTATAAAAACAGTGGTAAACACATATGCTAGGAAAGTAGTGAACATTTTCAAGGTAAATTATAAATCACTCATAATCGCTTTTAACTTTATTAAAGTATATATTAATTAAATATTTTGTTTCATTAATATATTATTATTAGTATGTTGTTTCATGTTCAAAAAGTTAAAGTATATTTAATATTCATATAAAATTAGACATGTATATATATTAGCAATCTCCAGAGTTTTATTACAACATTAGTTCAATAAATCCAAATAGTGAATATATTTTTTAATTCTTTTTGGACACAGGTATCCTTTTGGATTTTCTGTGTATTTTTGTGTAAAAATGTTATTACTGATTATAATTTTTGTAGAATAATAAATTATATAATTTCATTGGTGAATATAAAGTTCATTTCTTATTGAAATTTTAAATACATATATAAAAATATATATATAAATATGAGAATTAACATAAATCTTAATAGCACAAGACACCGAGTTTTGCTTTTGGTTTGAAGCATATTGATTACTTTAATGCAATTAGTCCATTTGTTTTAAGCATATTTGAACAATGAGGTTTATTTACTAATTAATATTACTCACATTGTATATAATTTTAATATTATAAAATCTGCCATAGTAGAGTAGACTCTATTTATTCTGTAGGCGATATTACACAAAAAAGAATGTTAGGACCCAAAATGGAATTCGTTTGTTATTGTATATATCAGTGAGTAGTCATATTTGATAGTGAGAAGTTTTTCGTCTAACATGCTTTCTAAAACGTTAATTTTCTTAAATACATTTTGTTCTTTTTCACAGTTTCACCGTGAAATATATTTTAACATTAAAAAAAAGAATCGAAAGGTGTAGTAAAGTTAAGAATACTATTTTTAGTATTTTGAGATATTAGTTGTTTACTTCTGAGAAAGAATAGCGGTATTTGGCTATAAAACTTTAAATAGACATTAAACTAATAGTTAAAATTTGCAATAAAAACTTGATTATTAAGTAAGATAATGTATTAAATAAATCTTTTTAATTATTAACTTGAATAAATATTAAGAAAATTTATGATTTGTTACGCGATGAAAAAAAACTTAAATTACTTTATAAAAACAGAAAATTTGAAATCGGTAAATTTGATTTGTTAGGGAGATTTCTGCACATAATTTTAAATACCATATTCTGTTGTTATATAGTAGTGTTCTAAATTTAATGTTTCAAATCAATTGAATTTCTTAATAATTATTTTATGTTAAAAACGATTTCTTAGGAATACAAAATATGTCTTGTTGGAACTAATACAATGGGGTAAGTTGTTAAAAAGCAGGAAATATTCTCAAATATTGAATGAAAGCACACGAGATTAAATGAACTGTACTGATTGCGAGACACCTATACTATACAAATAATGTATTAAATCTAACCCCAATTATAATATCACTATTAAAATATATTTATAATTTCTTTATGGATTATGTTTTTGTTATTGTCTGAATACATTCATTACAATTTGAGTTTAAGTTCTGAATTGGTTGATATGCTTATATGTATATAAGAAAATAATTATTTTGAAATCGAATGAATTTTGTGTACTGAATTCTAATAGCGGACAAGTTTCTCAATATGTCTACTCAGTTCGATTGCCTTTTAACACTCTATAATAAAGAAAGTATTTGGACTACCTCTGGTTTGAGATATTTGGACTACCTCTGGTTTCAGTTATTTCGACTACCTCTGGTTTCAGTTATTTCGACTACCTCTGGTTTCAATAACACTTTCGTTATTTAACAATAATTACCACGGAATATCCTATGAATCCCCGTAGCACTTGTTACATGACACATGTTATTTTGAGTAGTTGTAACCGTGGCACATTAATTTGAGTAGTTTTGACTGTGACACACGTTTTTTTTAGCAAGTAAAAGCGTGACCCAGATTATTTTTAGAAGTTGTGACTGTGACACGTGTTATGTTTAGCAAGTGGGACCGTGACACATGCTATTTGGATCAGTTCTGACCGTGAAAATGTTATTTTTAGCAAGTGTTACCGTGACAAAGGATTAACTACTACTTACTATTTATCTATCTACTCAACTTTAGTTAATTTTTTATCGGTTCTTTCGTTTACAGTTATACATTTTATAATTACAAAATATATTGTGTAAAACTGAGAGAATACTTTGAGTGTACCAATATAATGTAATTTATAGTTAAATATCTCCTTGTAACAAATTCTATATATTCACTACTGATAAGAGCGAATAAGATTGAGAGATTTATTGAATTTTTTTAAAACAATTATTCGAATAATTTTTGTATTTATTTAACCTTTTTCAGCGCATTCCCTTCATGTATATTTTTTAATTTATTATCTGTTCATAAAATATTCTTATTATCTCCCTTTTTCTGTATTAATATGTGAACGACGTAAGTAATTTATAAATAATTGAAAAGTTAGTTTCTTTTATATTGAATTACAACTTATTTCTTATCATTTATGTATACGTGCCATAAGCAAGTTTCCTAGGGTTACGGAAATTGTGTCTTCTTGGAAAAGGGAAAATGAAGTAATACATGTCTAAGAATATTATATTGCATATTAATAACAAAAAACTTAAGTTATGTCGAAAGTGACTGAGTTGTTACTTGACAAAATAATTGAATACAATACGAGTAGATAGTTCAACAAAATGTTAAATGAAATATATAATAAATAAATTAATATTTACACGATATAATGTTAAAAGCTACAGGGGTAACGTTAAATAGCTCAATTTCTAGAATTTTATATATTTTTAAGAGATCTGTAGATGTTCGTACTCCGCTTACGTTTAAGAACCTTGATGTTATGTGTGTTATATTATAACAGCATCGGTATATTTTATTTAACATTTTCTCATTGTTGAATAATACAATATCACCATTTTAATTTTTTTTAAATGTATAAATAGGTTTCCTGCGTATTATGAATAAAACCTTCAAGCAAATGCCTTCGTTTATCACAAAATAATTTATTCTTCAAAGGTACAAATGTGACGCTAATCTTTATTATTTTTCCTACAATCCTTGTAACACGGCATCTCATCATTTTTTTATATAAAATAAAACATTGATAATACAAGTTTCACCAAAACAAAAAAACACGTTTATTTGTTTAACGTCACAGCGTTTTTGAAAGTTTTTGTTTAACAGGTGGGTCAGATTAGATTATTTTTTTGTATAACTACCGATATAGGTAAATTGTGGCTTTGTTTGATAATAACAATACTCGAAAGAGTCTTTCTTTATTGGATTAATACCAATTAAATAGTAAGTTATAATAATTTCATTATAAGAAAATGTAACCTAATAAAATAAGTATAACAAATAGAAACTAATGTATTTCACTGCCTAACCTGTTCAAAAATACAATTTATGACAATTTTAAGATGATATAAATTTACACAAAGTTATAACATTTGAATTATAAGATAATATATGGTTATACACATTTAGTTATATACATATTTTTATGCGTGATTAAAAAGAGATGAATATAACACACAAAACAGAAAACAATAACATATGTATAATTAAGAAAAAAACATTGAAGCTTATGGCATATACAAGTAGGTATTAATATATTATATAAATTATAAATTGCCATGGTTATACGCACGCATCTTTGGGTTTTAGAAACCTACAAATTTTTGCATTTATTTATTTATCTTCGTCGTAATTAATGGTATTAGTGTTATTTAATTTTTCATTTGTATTAAAAACAATTTGTGATTGATAACTTTTGAAGATTTCAAAACATGCCCAAAACATAATTTAGGACATGATATCTCAATTTACTCATTTCGATAAATAACATGTAAATTTAACCCTTTGGCATAACTTTATTTTTACAAGATAATAATCTCAAATTATTGAAATCTATTACGTATAAACTGTAACATCCATTCCAGAAGTTCTAGGTTTGTGATAAAAAATATCCTTACTGCAAAAACACTTACTATACTTATTTTATATTGGAAAGAAAGATTTTACACATTTAAATTTTTTGGTGTTGATGTTGGTTTTTAGTTTTTTATAATTATTTATATAGTCCAAACAATATCAATACATAGAATTAATAAATGATGCCGGATTGTACACAATACAAAATTTTCCTGCTCTCATATTCAACGCCGTAATATATAACTATATAATTATGTGATCATAAAACCTCTTATATGACATAAAGTATGTTTAAATGAATTGATTAGGTATATATATTGTATGTGAAATATTTTATTCTCTCAATACACAGTATTTTAGCATGTAACATTGATTTTTATAATTCGATGTTAAGTTACTTTATATGGGAACCTATGATGGCAGTAAAACATTTGTTGTGTTCTATTTCTGTGGTTTTATTTATATACGATGACAACATATTTATAAAATTTAAAATATTAACCGTTCCTCATAAAATCGATTTTTTTTAAATTGCCAAATCTCGATTTTAACCCAGTGTTAAACTTTTGGTGATTTTACCAATTAACAGTTTTTTGTAAAATCTGTCTCACTAAACTCTCTCTGTGCCTTGCATCGGAAGGATCCAAAGCTTCGACGGAACCGCGGTGAAAATTGAGGACTACATTCCCGTGGACCAGATCCTCGAGTTTGAACCGCACCAGACGGAGCTGGAATTTGTAGTGGAGATTGTTGACGACGACGAGTGGGAACCGGACGAAATTTTCTTCGTCAAGTTGTCCACGGATCCTGCCGATCATTCTGGTTCGGTGGTCATTGGACCCAAAGGGATCAATAAAATAACCATTCTTAATGACGATGGTAAGTTGGAAAAATATTTCAGATGAATGATTATGTATGGACAAAATATTGTATTTTGAAGATGGATAACTTCCAAAGCTTATTATTTGATTAGATGAAAATTGGCCCTGACTAGTTGTTATTTATTTATACACCATTACCAAAAGTAGAAGCGATTGAAAATCGCCTTTTTATTATCCAATCATGATCTAGAGAGAAATATGTTTTTTTTTCAATAACATTGTCAAAATGCGCTTTTTTATTGTTCATAGTGTGATTTTTCTTGGAATAAATTTAATTGAAATCACTTTAAATAATAGTTAAGAATCGGAACAATTTTAATCTGGTGTATGTGTTGGTCGTCTATACGTATACTTTTGCTGTTATTGTTAAAGATCCCTCTAGAATGGCTGGTTTGTTAATGTATTCATTGAATATTGATTATTCATTAATATAATGGTTGGTTGGTTGGTTAATTTATTCATTGATTATTGATTATTCATTAATAGAATGGCTGGTTTGTTAATGTATTCATTGAATATTGATTATTCATTAATATAATGGTTGGTTGGTTAATGTATTCATTGACTATTGGTTATTCATTAATAGAATGGTTGGTTGGTTGGTTAATGTATTCATTGATTATTCAAAATTAATTTTCAATGACGATGCTAAACAAGTAGGTTTACCATAAACAAACCATTATTCAAGTGACTTATTATTAAAATTGTTATTTGTTCTTTTAAAGAGGGTTTTGAGCGTGGACGTTATTTTTTGAATTAGCAATCAATTTCTCTATGATTACATAACACCTATATATATATATTAATATATCAATAAAATAACCAATGTATACTATTAATTGTGTTAAGGTAATGAAAGTACTATGCAACTACTTACTATGAAGACTGTTAAGTAAAAAAAAATTAATGAAAATATGTCGTTTTTTTCTTCAATCGACAGCTGCGCTCTGTAACCATACTGATAATCTTTTTCACCTTTATAATTTATATATATATGCATTGTTTAAATATAATTCATTGCTGCCGATAATGTTGAACTATTGTATATCCTCAAACTTACTAATTGATTATATTTTTATGAAAACATTGATGCATTGAGACACAGCTAATGAGTGTGTGTAGTTTTTGTTATATGGTTGAAAAAGTGTAACTGTAAATGAAATATTCTAACATGTATAGAGATATATTTATAAATTGCGCTCAATTCTTACTGACTTGTATTATATGGGATAATATGGAACAATCGGAATTGGTTGATATGCCCTTATTTATTTCCTATACATTGTTTTAATAACTAGAAAATGATGTCATTACAATTATTCATCATTAGACAAATAACTAACCAAATATGTGGTTTCCTATTCGACAGAAAAACTTACTTCACAAAACCTTAAAACACGCAGGAAAAACGACAGAGAAATATAATTAAAAAACAATTAACAAATATTGTCAATTGCATTATTATTTCAATTTATAAATATGTATTGTATAACCTGTATTTGGACATTGGTGATTAACATGTTACTAATAAAAGAAAAATCCGTCCTTCATCTGGACATTTCCGTCAATTCCATTAAATACAATTAAAAGTTAGATGTAAGTATGTAAAATATATAACTAATTATATAATATATAAGTGAAAAATATATGCCAAATAAAACTTTTTTTACAGCAGAAGTAAATCTCGCAGAAGTATATCTATGGTTCATAAAGAATGTAACTATATATATTGTTGTCTTGAAAACATCTGTTGCAATTAATTATTAGTAAAATAGTTACTGATGTAAAAGTATAAATTCATCAATTATAACTGAATAAAACAAATGTGTAATTACAAGAAAAAGCAACGGAAGTCTAAAAATGTATAATTTAAGTGTGACGTTTTGAATAAAATAGAAAAGAATTTCATCCATTGAATCATACAATAATTTCGTTGACTGGAATTATTGATAGAAGGCGGTTCTGGAAATACTGAATACTTGTGTCGTTAGTGTGTTTGCTTATGTATTCTTGTTATACAAGAATTACAACAGAAACAAAATATAAAAGGCGGCACACGTGGTTAATGTATATTATTAACAGATTTTTTTGGCAAAATTTTACATTTGAAATTATTCCATTTGAAAAATTGCCACATGACTTGATGTGACTCGAATTTATTTACATGTTTCTTGATGTTTATTAATAAAATGACTAAAAACAGAATACCATTTTATGGAAACGATGTGAAAGATATTTATAAGATTTCTTTGATTTGTTAAGTATGCAAGGTCTGTTTTCTGAAACATAATTGAAAGGGAAATCATGGTCAGGAATTTTTGTTATTAGTTTTTGGTTCCGAAAATCGCGCTTTATAGCTCCACACATTTTCTATCTTACAATTAGTACGTATCCCATTTAAATTAATAAATGGTGGCCGTATTCTCGAAAGTGGATAACCCGTATCCTTGGCTTAGGATAGATAACCTAGCTCACTGAGAAACTATTTCTATGCGAATGAGTTATTGTGTTTACTTTTCTGAAAGCTATATGTCACAACTTTATATAGTTGGCTTATTATATATGAAATGATTTACTAAAATATAAATATTTATAATCTAAATTGTCCGGTGTACTGTGTTTTTATAGTAACTATATTATAAAATGCAAAATACCATGCTTTCTTTCTCATCCTTTACTTTGAGTTGTCTGCGCACAATATAAGAAAAAGTATTTACATTTAAAATAATTTTGTAAAAAAGAGACTATCCTTTATAAAATCTCATTTTTGCGAATGATTCTAATGCATTTGATACCATATTTGACTCAGTGTTTTTATTTAAATATGTTGCCTTATTTGTTTGAAACATGTAACAATAATTATGTGGTATCATGAAATTAAATACATGTGTATTAATAACAATAATTAATTTAATATTATATAAATTATGCTTCTTAACCGAAACACAATTTATTACTAAAAATAAATGCTCCTATAAATGGAATATGTTTTGTTTTGTTTATAAAATTAATAAAATTAAATAAATTAAAACTATATTACTTAATTTTTTACATAGAAAACGTTTTCTATTTGTACATAATGATCCAATTAATTACTATCAATTTGCTCAACCAGATGATTACCTGACGGAAGACTACTGTTGATTTCTATTATATGGTTTATTTTATAACTTTATAAAAAAGAAAATTCTTTATTATGATCCCACACGTTGACATATCTCATACTCTGCTGAATTACAATTGTAATATCATCCGATCCTTTCAGTGCAGAATGTATTTGAGTCGCACTTGAATGATATGACACATGTTAAGTATTTGTGCCCATATAATTAATTAATTTATACTCAATTAATGGGACAACACATAATAACTAAATAAATGCTTACGTCTTTAAATTAAAATGCTATGATACAATTAAATTAAAGATAATATGTGTTATTAAGCTTTCCATTCAATTGAATTTCTATTTTATAGCATCTTTATTTCGGTTATTAGGTATAAAGGAAAATGCAGTTGAAAGGCAGAAAATCGGAGTATATATAAAATATTAATTATCCATTTTTAATCCGTTCTAATTAATGTCAGTCGGAGGTTTTGATTTATAAAGGAATAATCCGCTTTCATCTGGCATCAACCCACAGTGGAAGCTATCGATGCGGAATCAGTTGTTCTGCGAAACAGATTAATCGTTTAAAAGAATATGTTGGGACTGTTTAGAATTCTCAAATTACATAAGATAATAAAAGACGGCATACATTTGTTTTCGATTAATATTTAAGAAATAAATTATTTTCTGTTAATCGTGATAATGTTTTTTTTATTTGATAACAATAAGTAACAAATAACGAGCACATAATTAAAAATATATATATCAAATTTAAAATCATAAATATTTGAGGGAAGATAGCTCAATATACAGTGCGGCTCATAAGCTCTTGTACCAATCTATAACATGAAATTATAAAATAGATTAAAGTATATCAATTTATGTTCTACCTGTTATAATAATGTATGGAAATATCTAAATTACCATTTTTATTAATTTTAATTATTTACAAAAAAGTTGTTATAGTTCTGTAGAAGTACTTGTGCGCCATCTCAAAATGAGTTTAGCCGTCCAAGTTCTACATCTGACTTGAAAAACGCTCACATATAGCTTACCCTAGTTTTTAACGGCAACCAGTTATTTGCCTTTCTATCAGTATAAACTAGCATGTTAATGTACACCAAAATTCGAACAACAGATTTGCATAACATTTTTTATGATACTAATCATTCATTCACGAGTCAAAACAGCTGTCATTATTATAATTTGGTTAATGGTTACTGAATAACATTTTTAATTTAGAAACTTTGTCCACCATCCCTAAATGTGTGATTTGAACGATCTAAATAATTTTACCCTGTAATTGTTTTATATGTACTGCCTTGAAATATTATTTATAGCAATACAATTTTGACTGCCAAATATTGGATATAATCTAGGGAAGGTCCAGGATTTTGGAATGTGATGCGAGGGTGCTACGATAGAAATGTATGTGTTACTGTATTACACCACGAGATACACTTCATAAGGCAATGTTTCATGACTATATGGCTTCCAGTGGGGTCAAGATACAGAGTCTAGAGACAGGGGGTTTGGGTTACGGCAAATTCCTCGAGACATGGGGTATGGGGTAGGGAAAATTTCTCGAGACAGGGGGTTTGGGGTACGGCAAATTCCCATGAAACATAATATGTGATAGTCATATGTGAAACTATTTCAAATGTCGTTAAAATAAAAAGTTCCTTAAAGCAATGACTAATTGCTCTTTGCAATTTTCCTTATCACTAAATTAAATAGGTAGCTATATTTTCGGAATTTAATAGTCTACATGAACAAACATCCAAACAGAGAACGAAATTAGTGTTTCATTTAATTTAGAAATTCAAGAAAAGTGTTATTTTAAGAAGAAAAATAGACATAATCTAATTTTAAAAAAGCATAACGATTTGTACTAAGTTAGTCAATGGGCACATCATGCAGAATAAGTTGAAAAGGTAAAGGGCTCATCAATATTGAGGAAGGAAAGGGCCAATGAGAAGGTTAGGGCTTATTATAGGAAAGGCTTATTATTAAGAAGTAATGTGCAAAAGTTTGTTTTGTAGTTTTGTTTGTGTTCTTGCAGTGACTTAAATTTATAAATGATGGTTCTAAAGCACGAATTCTGTGAAGCCTTTAGGCTAGAAAATCTTATTCAATATTTTTATGCTTATGTTTACTGCTTGCGTTTAATTTTAAATATTTTTTTTCCATAATGTTAAACCACTATTTGCTGATTAAATTATATAGTATAAGAAGACACTAGACAGCAATCGATTGGACATACCTTAATTATAGAGAGATATATACGAACAACATTTTCATTAATCCTGGCAAATTGGTAATCTGTTTTTAACTCTAATTCTGCGAGATAATTAAATTTGAACCTTTTAACATTTTAGTTTAAATTAATGTCGTCCCTCTCCTAATTTAATTTAAAAACAGATTGAAATTTAATTATATGCATTTATTATTATTGTTTATATCAGGAATAAAAGTAAATAAAAATTATATATTAAACTATATTTAAACCACAATAAACATTGTCAAAGTGAATATAAAATGATCAAGCTCATATAAATCAAAATATCGAGTTTAATTCTTCATCGACAGCAGAATTCTAAATTAATTATATCGAAATATGATAAAATACAATTAACAAACTCATTAATTACACTAATTAATAATAATAGCGAAAGTACAATAAAGAATTTAAATGGACTACGTATTTTGACGGCTTCAATTGATTTTCAGTTGAGATGTTATGGCAAATATAATATAAATATACAAAGAAGATATATAATATATATTAAGTTAAATGCTGTGATACATTTCTGTATTTACTATATCTGGAGTAAGGAGTTTGTTTAATCTTCTTTTTTATTTAATAATTAATCACACCAATAGGTTTATTTGTTTTTATAGATTATGATTTTTTGGTTTTGTAATTGTTTGGTGAAATATTACTAAAAAATATTTATTTATTTTGGTAATATTAAATTTTTAAATCATATTCGACGATTGCATAAACTTATTTTCATATACAAAATGTACGCATATAGTTGGTCTGTTTTTAAACATTAAATAAAATAATGAAAACCTATATTATGTCATCTAATAAGTCATAAGACATTCACTTTGTTCGTAAATATTTCTAAATAGGCAGTTATCTAAAATGTTTAATCATATTCAGAAATTGTTAAATTTACAAAAATATGAAAGTAGAAAAAACATTTGTACCTACTAATCTGTCAATATATATATATATTACACCAAAATAAAATATAGTGTCAAGGATGTTATCTCACAAGTATACAAAAAAGTTCAAACGTAAATTCAACATATCTCCCAAATGGATAATTAACTGTCTAATGCAGATTTACATCCATATTTCACAGGAAGAACAAAATAACCATGACAGGCTGCATCACTCTGACGAGATATTTCCACTGACACCTAATTTCTAAAAATCAAGATACAATTTTAGGGAGTTGTACCACACGCATGTTTCATATTTTTCACACGTTAGGTGCTTCACAGAAGAACATCGAGTGTTGTGTGCTTCGATCAATCAGACAATAATCTTGGTGATTTCTAGTACAATAGCTTTTGTATTATATTGTTGTTAGTCTGCCATTCTAATATATAAATACGTCGTATAACTTTTTGCATGACATTTTATAATATTAATATTAAACTTCAGCTATCCCATTTTTTCATAAGAATAAAACTTGAGGTTGAGGTCAATCGTGTTGCCGTATTTATTTAGATATAGACATAACAATTATGTGGTATGGCTCAGTATACATGAAATGTTCCATTTATACAAAAACAGGTTCTATTAAATGAATCCACAATTTATATGTTGCAATTTAAATGTCTACGATGTGGTTTTCAGTAAATATAGGATATATCCAGGTGGACTCAAAATAATAAAATTTCACCGCCAAAGATACATAGCTCTTATTTCTGACCTTCCACAAGAATTCTTTAGTTGCAGCTTCTTTAAAGGAACTTGTAAGTTTGGCCTACATGCAAATTAACACTAATAAGATACACTAAGCAGAACACCGAGAAGAACGAAATCAGTCTTCTGAGTATTCATTGTGAACACATATACGAATATCAGCTGGAGTAACCTTTATGATTAAGACCATTGATGCCATAGTTTCTGAAAAGTTTGTAAAGGTAAATTTACATAGGTAGCTATAGCAACAATGTACTGGTGGTATTTTCTGTTGAGAACTTTATTAACATTGTGCAGTTTATAATTTTACGTTAAATAACTATATTCTGGGGACGAAAAGTCTTTATTGTTTTTGCGATAAAATTGTAACTCATTTATGGCATCAAATATGACATATTACATTGACGTCATCGACTAGTTCATGTTTTGTGGAGAATAATTGACATCTTAAGTTTATCAAAAGCTCAGAATGTATGATTATATAGAGTTTTAACATTAAAGTTTAGCCCTAGAGACGAATACGTGCTATTTCATTGAAATTTTAAAAAATCCAGCACTGGGGTAGTTACCAAAGTGTTACTTTATGATTATTATTTAAAAATAATGTTTTACCGTTTTTTACAGTTGTTTTTGAAGTGGTATCTGTTTTGTTTCTACTATATTATTGATTTTATCTTTCTTCGAATCCTCTTTAATTAAAACATTAATTATCGAACTAAAATATATCATTATTTATTTCCATAGTAACTATATTTTATAAAAATTCTCTTATACTTATTTTATATACTTTCAGTGAAAATATGTTCTTCAATATATATAATATTTAATATATTATATTTAATAGTATCTTATTTTCTAAATATAAAAGTTTTATAAAACATTTTAATTGGAAAATGAATTCATTATATATTGGATATGACAATTTTTAATATTGCACTTTATTAAATTTTTTCCTTTTAACTATTTGTTTCCCTACTTTAAGAAGCTAGATATTTGTAATGCTGTTTTTTGCTTGTTTTATCCGTTATTATTATTTGTTACTGTATATATTTTACTTACATTTCTATGAATTCATGTTCTCCTTAATTTTAGTATTCTACTCAACTATTTGTGTTCTATTTATCGTTTTGGTTAACTGCTTTATACTTTCTTTGATGAGTTCCTAATGATATCAATCTCTTTTTGAATTAATTATAGTTTTCGCTATCGTTTTGACCAAATTGTTTATATTATTATTCAATCTGAATTAAATTAATGCTGAAAATGTAAATATTTTAAAATCCTAATTCAAGCTTAATATATTGAATGCATTCTTGGGCGTGTCGTACGAAGCATATTGTTTTATATAATAACCAAAACTAAGAAACATATTCAAAATAATTAAGATAGAAACAAGGCAAGCAACATAACCCCGCGCCATCCATCTACGTAACGGACGAAAGAGATAAAACGGCAAAAAAACTAACACTATTATAAGAAACGGTAACATACTTTCATTCCGATAAAGTCGTTTATTATTCACTTAGTTATAACTATAAATAACTAAAAGAGTTTCCGACTGTTCGTATTGTATAATGCAATATTTTGAATAAGTTTTTATTATCCATTAATTTTGCTTTATTTTACTACCGCTTAATCAATAGTTTTGAAATGTACAGGAATTTAATTTGGAATTATTCCTTTGATTATAATAAGATTTTTTGATTATCATATTTTGTTACAACATCATTACGCATTATTAGAAAATATTAATTATTAAATAAATGCAGATTTAATTAATATTTTTTACGGCATCATTTATAACCTCATTAAAAATTGTATCCCCTACTCACTACTATCCGTAATTATGTTTATATTTTACATATATTTGTACACTGTGGCCCATTTCTTTGTATACTGTAACGAACCTGTTTTAAACACAAAGGTTACACAGATCGAATAAAGTTATTTTCGAATTCCTTTCATGCCATTTAGACTAATACCTACTGTATCCTATTACTTCCCCCTTGCTTTCTTTGTAGAACCGGGTAATTTCGAACTCGACCGTTCTTCGCTGATCGTCAAGGAGTCGGAGTCCTTCGCCCTGGTGACCGTCCTGCGCGTGAACGGGTGTGACGGGCGCGCCTATGTCTCCTGGATGACGGAGGACATCACGGCCAGAAACACCTGCGACTATGAGGGCGGCCTGGGCCGGATGGACTTCTCCCACGGCGAAACCGCCAAACAACTCGAGATACCGATCATCAATACCTTGGTAGGCTAGACTGGCCGTTTTTCATTCTGACTGTTGTAAAAAAGTTCTGATGTTCTCTAAATGATGTAAAGTTATAGTGAGCCAGCAATTACTATTATCCTATATTATCATTTTAGCGATTAAAAACATAATATTGTTCTTTGTAGATGTATTAGATAGTTAGACAATATAATACACTTTTGAAGTACAATATATAATACAATTTCGAAGGACTCCGACTCCTTGACGATCAGCGAAGAACGGTCGAGTTCGAAATCAAACAAATAATTATTATTTCAGAACAAGCGAGTGTTGAGAACAATTGTTGATTAATTTTCTTTAAAAATGAAAATTTGAATACGGAAAATGAGCGTCCTACCATCAACTAAAATAAAGCGAAACTCAATCGAATTAAATCCACTTGAAACCGATAGAAATACTGTTTTACACTGAATTTGACACCCTCGAAATGGTTTTAAATTCGAGTTCACACTGTCGCTTGGGTTATTATTTGCATACATGTAAAACTTTCTCAAGCGAGAGTGTCAACGGCCTTATTGTGTTTTGGAAAGCAATCGTTTATACTGAGGCGGATTCAAGAATGTGGCGCTGAAGGGACTAATGCAATTTGTTTCAAGCGATTTTTGATATTTTAAAGATTTGTGCTATTTTTATGTAGTCATTGCTAAAGAAGACAATAAATACCGGCTACCTGTGTATATTATAAAAATGAATAAGTGTGATGAAAACTTTGATGAACTATTTTGCAGTACTTTTAATACTCTAATACATTCACTTATTTTTTAAACCACATTTATATTGTAGGTACCACATACATTTTCATTGTTAATATTTGTAGGTATAAAAAAGACAATTAGCTATATTACAGTAATGAAAATTGAGCAACAAATAATTTATTTGTCATGCTTAACATTTTCATCATAATTTGAACTTCGATTTTTTTAAATTGTACTGCGATTTATTTTTACATTGAGCCACATCCAACCCTTACCGGGGGGGGGGGGGGGGGGGGGGG
>JAUZND010010609.1:0-29182 GCA_034780555.1 Coelogynopora nodosa
CAAACTGAAATGGAGCTGGTATCTTCTTACCGCGCCAGTCGAAAGCTTCAAAGTCCAGAGCCAATTTTAACCACGCAGTCTGTCCTTTATCCGAGTAAGTGGGTCTCACTTTGTAACCATTTCCTTTGTCGGAGAGTTCACGCAAACCTTGTTCGACCTTGGATTCGAAAAATTGAATTGCCTGGAAAAGTGCGCAGTCGTCATCTTTCTCAATCGGTAAAACGCCATATTCCCGAGTATATGTGCCGAATTTTTTCTCTAAAAGCGGGATCTAATATACACGTGCTTCTTTGACTGAGTCCGCAGTGTCCGTATTGCGTTGAGCATCTTGCGAGCGTTCGCTCCTTTCTTGACGAAGCCAGTATAAAAATAGTTCGAGTATCCAATTGTAACTTTTTGTAAAGTGTGGCTAACGTCTTCAGCGTTGATAATAATTTTAGACATCTTGCTGACTCGACAGTAAAGTTTCTAAAATAAAATGTTAAGTCGGAGAGAGCTCAGTTGAAATTACGACCGATTCTGCTGAGAGGAGAAAGTGGAATGAATTGTAGCTTCGATAGTTTCTGTATTTATACAATTGCTGATAATGAATTGGGGGGAGTGTCATAATCTATTTATAGTCATGAGTCATAATCTATTTATAAGTGAATTCGAATCGACTCTTTCTTCCTATACTACTGTACAGGAAAGCAATTAATTGAGTTTTATGTCAAATCAAAATGAAACAAATATTCACTCTTTTTAATTGGAATTAATTTAATATATTTTAATCTAATATTGTGAACTATATGGGTGAACTAATATATGACTAAAAATTATACTAAATCCTATTTAGTGAAATCGAAAGTAAATTAGTTGAAGCACTAACCTGCTAAGAAGTAAATTTTATTGTCATCACAATTATATTTAAAAGTAATTTATTTAGCTTGTAAATAAATTTAAGAATTTGTTGTTTCAAAAACTATTTAGCTTGTAAATAAATTTAAGAATTTGTTGTTTCAAAAACTATTTTTAAACTCCCGTTATACTTAGTTTGTTAATTTATTGTCAAATATTACATTAATATAATATTTTAAAATAACATGTTTAATATTAATTTTCTAAAAGACGGACATTTACTGTATTTAAAAAAATTATTTTGTTTATTAACAAAATGATATTTATTAAACCAAGCTTGGCTTCATGAATGTAATTTCTTCAATTTTCCCATTAGAAGCGGAAAATATGAAAACAAAAACTAGTTTATAGTTTATCTATGGTTAATAATCGGTTAGTAGATCTTGGGTCCATTGTACAAGCGCATCCTTTTTATATAGGATTTTTTACTTTGTAAATGGATTAATCGCTATTCTTCCCTGCGTAAATTCCTAACTATGGCAAGCAAATCCTGTCAAAAGCACACATTTTTAATTGTTTGTATCATAGGTTAAGTAAGAATCCGCTTTTTACTCTTTAAGCTTTTTATTGCTCTGAAGGTGTAATTTTTTAAAGCACATATTATAACATTTTAAAACTTTAACAAATCGAACAACGAATTACATAACATAGACATTTGAATAAGAAAAGAAATGTATGTTTATTTAAATTTCTTCACACATTAAGTCAGTAAAGTGTTCTCTTTTTGATTCATCCGTTATTTTTGCGATATAATGGTATATTAGTCTAAGTAATTCATTAATTTTAACGTTGTCAATACACAACTCTCGTCTCAATGCATAGCCCTGCTCATCGCTATCCATTCTTTCTCGTGTGTCTTGTTCCAAACTGTTTGTCCGTCCGCAGCATCCTCCTTTTTAAAGTCTCGGTAATAAATCTTAAGTTTAAAATATCAAAAAGCAAGTATGTAGTAATATTCAATTGTTTTATCAAGTTTAGGGGTGGTACTCATTGTTAAAGTAGAAAACAAAATTTGTGTAAATAAAACATATTCTCAGAAGTAATCAATTTTATATTACAAATGGAACGTGAATAATACATTAGTAGTGCAGGACACCAACATTTTTCACAATGTTGAAAATACATAAGAATCTTCGTTCCACACCCTCCTGGACATAAGATCCAATATTTTTCAAAGTTTCTAAAATAAATCCAAAGTTTAAAATATAAAAAGACAAGTATTATAAGTATTATATATATGTATTATAATTATATAATTATTATATGTAGTAAAATAAAATTGGTTTATTAATAGAATTGTGTTATATTAATTTACATTAAAGGCAACTTCAACGTATGTACGTATACAATAATAGGATAGTCAAAAATTTTTACAATTTATCTCACATAACCACTGTTTTTAGTCTCTTTGATGGAGATTCTTCATCATCAAAATCGTTATCGTCTTCTTCTTTTTCTTGTGTTTGTTCCACATCAAATGCTGGCTCAATTTCGAAGAATGGTACGATCTTTGCCTCCTTGTATCTAATTTGTTAGATTTTGAACAATATGCTTCATTTGTAGCCCTTGGTTTCATGATCACCACAGTTAAGGTTAGTGGAACATATAACTAATTGATATGACCCGGGTCCAAATTAAAACGGAGCGGCTTTTTTTCCACGCCAGTCAAATGATTCAAAATCCATTGATAATTTCAACCAGGCAGTTTGTCGGTTCTCAAAATATATTGGCCTCACTTTATAAAAACTTTTATCGGGACCAGTTATGGTTCCGAAGCGTTGTTGCAGACCTTCTTCGACTTTACCCTTAAAAGATTGAATTGCTAGAATGGATCAATATTGGATCGAATGCATACTTGTTTCTTGGACTGATCCCGCAAAGTCCTTATAACATATTGTATTTTGATTTTGGTAGTGCTGGCAGCCTTCTTGCTGGTTCCTGTATAAAATTGTTGTGCTTTTCCTATTGTAACATGTTACAAAGTGTCCACCACATTTGATGCATTCAAAACAATTTCAGACATAATGTTGGTTGTATAACATTGTAAAATAATAACACAAGTTAATGCCAGCACCGTTAAAAGTACGAAGCAGATTGAATTAAACTTGTCTATTTAAAACAAAGATAGCGATTAACGCTAATTAACGATACAATACTGTAGGATTTAACTCTGTGTTATTAGAATATTATTTTAGCATTGCTGTTTCAACATTAATCATAAAGATATTAGCTAAATTTGGTGTTGTAGGAGTTCCCATTGCTGTTACTTTTGTCTGTAGATAATATTTTCCATCAAATTGGAATTAATTTTGTTTTAGAATATGTAGGGATTATAAAGGGAATAACGGCATATATATTTGTTTGGTATATACAGTATATCAGTTAAAATAAGTTTTCATATTTTTAGCTTTTCTTTAATGATCTATTACTGTGTATAGTAAATTTACGTCCATTGTAACTATTATTGTTGTTTGTGGAAAATTCTGCATAATATCCTTACTTTAATTTAAAAAATCGGTAAAATTTTGGATAAATTAGAGATATTATACTTAGTTAAATTAATAATATCAAGTTTTTCACAGGACAATAAATGCGTTTATCGCGATGGTTGACACATTTCAAAATGATACACTTTTCTAATATATTGTAGCAGGCTAAGCGTTCCACAAAATAAAATTATTAAAAAATGACAGATCTTCCACAAAAGCAAAGTTTACTTTAATTAGTATATATATTGTATGTATAAATAAATGTTCGGCTTTACGTGTTAATCATATGTTTTAACAAAAAAATTATTTATATACGATGATTATTGCGTAAAGCTAAAAATCTACTTAAAATATTTCAATTCATAACCTGTAATGCATTACATTTAAAAATTATGGTGTTTATTATAAAATAAGATATTAATTAATTAACATTTTATAAATAAAAATTTATAAAAAATTGTATAGTTGGATTCAACGCGGTTATTCAAAAAGTTTTTCATTAGTTCTTTTTTAACTTTTACCAGTTAAATTATAAGCTTAAAATATTATTCCTTAAACTTGGCTAGACGAAGATATTATTTATAAATAATTTTTTGTCATCGATTAATTCGGAAGGAGGTAATTTCATATTAATCGTTACTTATTTAGAAAACATAAAATTATTTTAGTAGTTAAGTTGGTGGAAATTTCTTTTATAAAACCTTACATTAAATATAATACGTTATTTATTAAAATCAGAAAGCAAAATATTTACTGAAGGCTAAGTTTTATTCGATTATTTATACCTTCAGAAATGACTCAATAATGCCATTATATTTTGAAAATCGCAATAACTATTAATATTAATTATTTTCTTCTAGAGTTAATAAGATTGAGTAATAACGAATTTATTTTGCACAATTTTATACTTAAAAATATAGCTAAAATATGTATAGTAGTATGGGAAGAGCTTTTCTGCATCACCCTTCCCCTCCCCCACGAAACTGAAACCGAAACCAATTTGTAGATCGTGTTTATATTGACCGATTTCAACTAGGTCAAGGACGTTTCCAACTAAATTGCGGGCGGGAATTCTGAATCTTGGGTTTCCTAATCGATTAGAGAATTCTTTATTGATATTATTTTATAATAGGAAGAGTGCGCATTGCTTCTATCCAATCAGAAGAGACTTGCTAACTTGACAGAATTATTTAAACGAATCAGTGAATGCCTATCAATTTGACACAATTGTCAATGTATAAATGCGTTGCACAGCGCTCGGAGCTCTCTTTTTTATGTGTTGGCATCGAGCAAAGAACTGTCTATCTCTTGTACATTTATTTTCTAACATGCGTCCAACATAATATATATTATACAATATAATATATATTATATATTATATAACATAATTATGTACGACATAATGGTGGTTATCACTTGATAATAGACGATATTCCGCCGAATGCAACATCGGATGACAGTCCGCTATCACAACCTCATTCTATTCCACTTGATCCTCGCTTGTCACAAAACGTGGAAGTGTTTTGTTCTCCGTCTCCGCCGCAAGTACCATCGGGTTGGCTACCCTTCTCTCAAGCTGTGACATCTAGGCCTCATCCCCATCCCTACTTCTATAATATGCCAACATCATCATCGTCGCTATCAGTGCAACCGCCGCCGCCGCTGCCGCCGCCACATCCTTAGTGCGGTGTTGCATCCACAGCTTAATTCTAGGGTGCCAGTGCACAGCAGCAAGCTTCACAACAGCTGTCAACATATTTTCTTAGCAGTATTTATGAGCGGGTAAAGCGTGAACAGCAATTATCTCAGTGTGCTCAACAACTTTTTCTATCTCGTTCTACTGTGTATAGTCAGCAGCACATGTTTGCAAGTCAATTCTCTCATCCTTCTCCTTAGCCTCCACAGCAGCAAACATTGTCGCATCAACTTCCTACAAAGTATACCACCATTAAATCAATCATTTTCTTCTCACCTTAGAGAATATTTAAGCAGTAAAAGTGAAGCACAAGCGTCTGCTTTCCTCTCTACACTGCCTTTCTCAGCAAGTCAATATTTACCTTGTGGTGCGAGTGCTATACCTGATGGTCAACTATCTACACAGTCGCATGCGTCAACAATTTTGGCATCGTAATGAGTCATTTTAATCCGTATCCTCAGCCACCTCATTAGTTATTACCCCCATCTCCAATGTTTCCTAAAGTTACACAGCCAAACTATTCTTCTCACTCAATGCCAAATGTCATCTCTAACCTGCCCAGCACAAGTCTTCAACTTGCATCTACCTCTAATGCAGTACAGCAACAGCAGTCAACTAACTCGTTCACGACTCCCAGGTTGAAACCACATTTACCGCACCCGCCGTTGCCTCTTCAATCTTTAAACAAGATTCTACCGCTGATGAATTTATATGTACAAAGTGTGAACGTCAACTTCTACTGCGTACTAATTACTCACACACAGAAGAGTCTGTTACCCAAAGTCTATTCCTTCTATCGAAGTGTTTGAAAATGATGTAGTTCGTCGAAGTCAAGCCTCTAAGGCGCTCAATGGTTCAGTTAGATACGTCAGATTCACGACAACAAATCCTCCAGTACAACCCATATATTTTCTAACATCGATTCGCTATACGATCAAGGAAACATTGTACATTATAATCGATGGTTGAGTGGACTGTAAAGTGCATCCAATAATGGCTTTAAGAATTTTGCAAATCGATCCACAGAATAGTGACATTATACTCTCCGAACAACAACTGTTTTCACAACCCCCTAAGTCATTTATAGTGAGACTTTTTTTATTATGTTTTAGCCAATTTGTTAAGACAAATAGAACAATTCATACAAAACAGATCAAATTGGGTGATTGAGTCTATCGAATGGTTTGATCTAAGGATCACGATATATCATAGTGTACCTAACAAACAACGACATCGTTATTTCAACTTACCACCTGGCCCAGCTGCTAAGAAGGCTAGCGTCAGTGTCAAAAATAAATCTGAATGCAACTGTTTCATGTATAATATCATCTCGATACTCTACTATGACGAATTAAATTGGGGAAACTAGAGCCGGCCTTCCGCCTACAAGTCATGGCTAAATGAACTCCATTTCGGCGAAACATGATCTTCCCCGTCACAGAGCATGACATTCCGAAATTTGAGCGGCTGAACCCAGGCTTATTTATCAACCTCGTAGAGTGGAATTGTAGGCAACAGTGAACACCCTCTTCGTATGCTGCGTGCATGTGATCACTCACGTAGTCTCTCCGAAGAAATTGAGCCTGCCTTGACGACACAAAACCTACCCACTACATCCATGTCACTAACTTAAATTGACTTTTAAATTCATGTTAGAGTGGAGCACAAACTCAAGATGCTTATCTACACTGTGAGCGCTGTTTCTAGCCCTTCAAGTTTGGGAAAAAACCTCTTATTGCACATAGAGAGTACTGTTATACTGGACAGCCTGAGACTCTTGTTCCCACAACAGATAAGCGTGTACATTACTTTGATAAATATCAAGCCGAGCAACGCCTTTCTTACGTTGTATACGCTGATATTGAATGATTCCTGGAACCAAATGAGGCGGAAATTGGTCAAGTAACCACGCACAAGGCAACATCGATAGGCTACCAATATGAAGGCTGCACCTATTCGAATAGGGTAAACATTGAGGCTAACTATTTACACACTCAGAAGTCATGGGAGTTGTTAAAGTTTAATATAATTGGCCGACTACGTGTCCCACTATCTTCGACTAGATGTAATCCAGCTGGCAGACGTCTTTGAAACTTTTCGCTATTTTACTCTCCGTGAAGATGGTTTCAACACGGCCTAATACCTCACACTGCTCGACTTGTCGTGGGATTCTGCGTACAAAATGACTGGTGCACAAGTCGATTTATTGAGGGACGTCGATTCTTACTGTTTTGTTTAAGAGGGAATAAAAGGTGGTATGACTTTTATAATTACACATCATGTCATGTCCAACACTCCCCGGATTCTCGACTCTTTTGATAAAGAGCAGCCTTGATTGACATAGTATACGTGAACGCAAATAACCTCTACAGAAATGTGTTGAGTCAGAAACTGCCCCAATCCGAATTCACTTGGCTTAGTCTAGACGAAGTAGATTTTTTTGATTTGGAAAATTTTAATTATGGCGGTGATAAAAGAAGTGAACCTATACTATCCGAATAATATACAGGACAAGACATGTTATTTACGTTTGGAACCTGAAAAGATTGCCTATTTAGCCGAGAACATGACCGAGTTTATGCATTATCAATGGCGACAACTAAATGCTTCGCATGAGAAGGTATGTCAGGGTATCAGTAAGCTTATGCTCACACAGTGGGATAAGACCATCTTTGTAGTCCTTGGGAAATTACCATAATTCTATCTACAACAAGGATGGCAAAAAAACTTAATTCACTGAGCGCTACGCTTCCAACCAACGACCTTTTTCAAACCTTATATAACTTATAACTCCCAGCGTCGAGCCGCAGCTGTCAATAGTTTTAAAATTGATTTTTACAAGTTGAAAAACAATGCGCATTACGGGAACACGGTGGAGAATGTCCGAAAACGCTTGAATGTTCGCCTGTGTAATACAGCTGACAGATTGACAACAAATTCTTTAACACTGGAATGTCTGTCATCTGTTATATTTACCCTTTCTCTGATCGGTCTACGTCTGGCAGAGGAACAAGTCCTATTGGATAAGCCAATATTCATTGGGCAAGCAGTACTCGATCTAGCAAAACTTATCATGTATAAGTTATTTTACAACTCAATGGCACCGTGGAGATAATGCACGAAAATACTGCCAGTTTTTTTCCCGAACAACAGGAATTGATGTGGATGGCAGTTTCATTTCTCTTCTCAGGAAAGATGAGGTGCTCGATACTTCCAACTATCCTCCCAGCCATCCAGACTACTCTGCTAACTGTCGTGCCTAGTTAGAATGCATTAAGTATGAAGCCGGCTAAAAACCTTTTCGGAAGTGGGTCTTGCTCCGTCCAAAACCTATTCAATCTTAACCATGTACGTCAGTTAGATAAAGAGGGAAAAGGGGTACGTCGCTCTACCCTAAAGATGGAAATATTTTATTATAATTATCTGCAAGCATACCATGAGCAAGTTATATTTTTGCATACATGACGTCGTACCGGTTTGATGAACCATCATCTTTACAACCTGACATATCGAAAGAAAACGTTGATTTTCTTCGAGGATAAGGAAGCTTGGGTTTAAATTAATAAGTTCTACCCCTTTGCAAATCGTTATCTATTGGACCATACTGCAAGACCAGAGAAGCGGAGGATTCGTCGACTCCCTATACTAATGGAACCGACTGCAAAACAAACGCGACGGTTAGAGATCGGCAATTGATGAGCACTATTTTATCCACATATTTTTGTATGTGTTTGTGTGTGTACTATGTTCCACACCGCCTCCCCCTCGTATTACTTTAGTTGTATATACTTTGTAGACTACCTCGCCTACTATTCCATGCCTACAAGTCTAGATACTATCTTGCATATTTAGGTAATAAAAAGACAAGTGTGTTTAATTTCAAAAAGTTTATTTTTATTTTTTAATAATAGTATTTTATACATAACAAATTGAAAACGATAGCATAGTGTTTGTCAAAATGAGAAGAGAAGTGTTAAAGTTTATCGAACGAAGCGTTTTTACATAGTCTTTAAAATGTAAATGGTGATAATAAATATCATGTAATAAAATGCTATCAATATAGCGAAGAGATTTCTGCCACATAACTATCACTTTGTCCGTGTGAAAAGCATTCACCACAATTGAAGGTCAAAGATTTAGTCGTAGAGTGTGGAAAAGTTTTGCTTCATACTGTAGCACAGCATTATCAAAATTGGCTTCCTTATACAACTGTAAATTAATATGACATGGTAATTTCAGGGTAAATGTTTCAGTCTGTAATTAAATAGAGTAATTTTTACGAGGGAGAGCTGACGCTGTTTGTCTACTACAAATGGTATTGTAAATAATATTAGAGAGTGCATGAGCATCAGTTTCAGCACCACGCATGATTCGAAACTTTCCAATTGGGAATAATAAGAACGTCCATTTGTCCACTGACGATGACCTGACTAGAATCATGTGTTGCTGACAGGGATAGAAAGTAACTTTGCTATTCGCAATTGTAATCTCATCTATCAATCGATAGAGGAACACCTTTTTTGTTAACGCCATTTCCCCCCAATAAATTTGATTCACACATCGAATCTATATAGAGGAGGAGTGTGAGAGATAAAACATAAACATTATAATAAAATTTATCTTATCATCTAAAAATATGAATTCATCAAGTGAAGAAGATGAAAACAGTACTCTAAATTATGATGCAAACAGAAGTAGTACAATGGAATATGAAACAGATAATTCAGCATCAAATAATGGCGATAATAGCGACGACAATTCTTTACACATAGCTGACGAATTGGACGATAATTTGGAGAGGACTGTACAAAAAATTCTAATTAAAATAACCGCCCAAAAAAGAATACCCCTATATACCAATAAACATACTATTACAGATCTAAGCCCAAAGATAATTAAATTTATGGGTTGGGAGAGATCACATAACCAACCTACTCTTTAGCAATCCTGCCAAAAAGATTGCACCCTTTGAAATTAGCATCACTATGAAAGAGGAAGTTGTTAAGGTTTATAGAATATCTAAGAAAATCACTTTTTCCGCGGGTTAATACCAAATTTCTCAACGACTTGTGCAAACTCTCAACAAGACGCTGTCGGAGGAGGATCACTTTTAATGAGAATATTAATCGAGTCAGCTTTAAGTGTGATGCTGATAAACATTTCTCAAGATTGAAGATCCGCTCGCTTCTGCACTTGGGTTCGAAAAAATATGCAGACTTGACAAGGGAGGAATTACGGAGATGCTCTATCAACCGGATCTCCATCATGGGATATATAGTCTCTATGTCTACTGTTATCTCTGTATGGAAACCATTTGTCGGCAATTCACTTGTACCCTACTGCGTACAGTCAGTTGTAATGCAAGCGGTGAATATGGGCAGACAATCACCGTCTTTATGACAATCCAATCTATGTATGTCCCACTCAACAAATACATGATTGACAGTATTGAAATGAAGGTTTGAGTTGACGTGGGGAAACTGTTCCCTTTATCGAGGGCAAAACTGTGTTCATCCTCCAATTTCAACAGCGTAACTTATAAACAGCGCACGCATCCATGGAAACACACATGTGCACCCAGACACGCACTTATTGAGACATACATGGATTGGGACAGCAGTTATGATCAAGGCTATGCAGTGGGGCAGGAGTTGAGAGTGGACGCAGAAGAAATGAATTCCCTACTGTGTCTTATATACAACATTTTCATACAGACAACAGATAAACGGAGTAAAGTTGCACTCACAGAGGCAATGCTAGATGGACTTGGCTATATTTACTTCTCATGCAAACAATGGCACAAGAGTACCCTACTGATGAGTATTGAGCCCAACTTGAAACATGTTGTACGATCAAAGTGCGCTGGTCAAGCTGTATCACAATTCATTGGAGTTGAAATGAAACCACTTGCGGGAATAGTTGATGCTTTTGTTACGCATAAACAGAAACAGTGGCAATAGAAAATAGACGCATACTCACACACATGCACATAATGTACACCTTAGAAAATATGGACAGCAATGAGCAGGGCAATGCATTGAGACGGGAGTTGTGTATTGACGATGTTTTTTTTTTATTTTATTTTTTTTATTGACGATGTTGAAATGAATGGTCTACTTAGAGTGATATGCAGATTGTTTACCAAAATAACGGATATAGGGCGCAAATAGCATTTACTCAGATAATGTTTGAAGCACTTTGCTATATTAACTTGTTAGGAGAGAACAGTAGTTTATTATCAAATCTTGCGCCATACTTGAAACAACCGATACAATCAAAGAATATTGGTAAAGCAGTATCACACCTTCTCGGAGTGGTTGAGGTACTTTATGGTTTATAAAAAATAATAATTTAATATCCCCGGCTGGATCTGTTTTGTATTCAGCTCGCTTGAACGTCTTAAGAAAGGTATTGTCTGTTCCATGTAAGGGAGAAGAATGAGCTCTGGAGCACTGTGCAGAGCCTTTTATATCACCAACTTCCAATCAGAAACAAGCTGAAAATTCTCAACACCTTATTGGCCTAAACCATGCTTACGAAAGATGAGGTGGGATCATGTTACCCGATAATTAATAATTTTTACCGTGAAGACAAAAATAGGTTTACTCTAACTCCTCAAGAAATTCCCAAATCGACTAGGAAACCTCAAATTCGGAATCCCCGCCTACTATTTAGTCGGAAACGACCTTGACCTAGTTGAAATCGGCCAATAAGAACACGAATTCCAATTTTGGTTTCGGTTTCGGTGGGGGGTGACGCAGAAATATACATTTTATACTACTATGTAAAAATATTCAAAAGTTTTAAGCAATCGTAAACAATCATTCGTATATAGTTGAATTTGTACACTTAAATAAGATAAAAATTGAACGTCAAATAATAAAAAAACTCAATTTTTAAAAATTATATTAGTTCTTTGCTACTTCGATTACCACCTCCTCAGATTAACAAAAAAACTATTGATATCGACTATGCGGCTGTCTCCACAACAACAATATTATCCTCCTTGGGGATAGTTTGTGTATTGCGATTAGTGATGGGACAACCAGTATAGATTTTAACTGGAGGAAATATTTTTTACAAATATCCCTTGTCGGTGTTAAGCTTATACATGTAGTTTTATGAGAGAGAAACGAAGTAGAGAGAAATAAACCAAGAAATAGTATTTATTAACACTATTTAAAATATCATTTGAATTAATCATTTGAAATAATAAAGTGATTATTTTACGTATTACAGTTAGTTGTGTTTAAGGTGTAAACTTATATATGAAAACATCTTTCCAGTCTTTTTATTTTGAGCAACAATTAAATGAACTGAATAGTGTTGGAATTGTTTTCAAATAAACAAATAATTTTTTGACGTTTTTTAGTAAGAACTTAACTACTGCAATTCTACTAATATTTATTTTGCAGTGCAGAATGCTTTTAATTCTTAATTCCCTGACATATGCCTTGACATATTAAATTTTCCTTGGATCATGTTATGCTACATCCGAGTTTAAATTTACAATTTGTATCTTAATAAGAATCTCTATTCTGATTAGATGTATTCTTCAAGGAATACATGATGACTTTACTTGTTTTTCTGTTTTTTAAATATTAATGTTAACATATTGCACTTGATTCGGTACAAAATGAATACCTTTTTATTAGTTTTAAATTTTATAAATATTTATAATTTATAAGTAGCCAGGTTATAGAACTGTTTTTATGATACTAGATGTATTATATCATTTAACATGTCTAATTCCAACATGTTTGCGACACATTATAAATAATATTACTTCGCTAAGAGTGGTGGTATATATTATATATTTCATAAAAAATTACTGATATATTTATGCTTCTAGATAAACACTTAAAAATACAATAATTGAAAATGGGCAAAAAGCTAAAAATGCTTTAGTTTTAAAGTCAAAATCCTCAATTGAATAAATTTATTAAAAATATGCATTGGTCGACGCTTTTTTCACATTTTATATATTTTTAATAAATTTAATAATTGTGAATTTTGATATTTTTTATGTAAAATCTTTTTTTTTATATATATTTATATTGATTAGATTATTAAATTATTTTTTATAAAACGTTGAAGAGTGCACAATCTGTAAACTACCCAAGTGTCCCATCGTCTATAGCCCCAGTACCACATGGTGACGGGCTTCCTCTTCCGCGACCTCCTCCACCAGAGAGGGAATTCAACTCTGAGGAGGAAAATCGGTCCGAGGATGATAATGAGGTTCAGCCAGAAGATCATGATTAGGTTGAGAATAAGAAAAAAACCTTATTTTCCCAATCAAAAAATGTCAATGATCTTATTAGATTGATCTTAGTTTGACAGTGGCGAATGGAGAGATTCTGAAATCCCGACTAAAACAGTGAAAAGCACAATTACCATGATATAATTGGATTGTTCGAGGCTATAGGCATTCCCTGTAACCCTAATGATTATCGTATGTTCATAGACAGTTCACAAGGAAGTCAGAAAGTTATACTACTGCATAACGGGAACATTCACTCTTCCCTTCCTATTGCACACTCAGTTAATCTTAAAGAAGGATATGAAAATGTGAAGAAACTCATGGACCTCATCAAATATGATAACTATGGGTGAGAGGTTATTGGAGACTTTAAAATGGTGCCATTTTTAATTGGGCTTCAAAGTGGCTGGACAAAATATCCCTGCTACCTCTGTCTGTGGGACAGCCGCGCATTGTGTGTGCAAGGAAAATTTGTTTATTTCTTAAAGGAACAAAAAATATGTTATATAGTTTAATAGGTATAATAACAACTTAATGTCAACATTTCAATAATAAAAATCGTGTAATTTTTTATATGTTTTCAAAAAACTTATTTATAAGACCACAAATTTCTTAAATCATTGAATATGTCTGTTTAAAATATTTATATTTAAATAAATGATACATAATATCATAATTCTAGCCATGTAGACTCAAGTCGCTACTAATCTAACTTCAAAACACGTCCCACTTCGTTACTACTTTAACTTCATCACATGTCTCACTTCGCTACTACTCTAACTTCAAAACACGTCTCACTTCGCTACTACTATAACTGCAATACACGTCCTACTTCGCTCCTACTCTAACTGCACTACACGTCTCACTTCACTACACGTCCCACTTCACTACACGTCCCACTTCACTACACGTCTCACTTCACTACACATCCCACTGCACTACATGTCTCACTTCACTACACATCCCATTTCACTACATGTCTCACTTTGCTCCTACTCTAACTTCTATACACGTCTAACTTTATTACACGTCTCATAATTTTAATCGTTAAATATAATACATTGAGGACAAGTCAACAGATGAAGAATTAATTATCTATTTTGTGTATCGATGCTATTATCAAGAAATAATTTAAATAGTATTTCATTGTACAGACCCAAATAATTTGGTATCGGAGTTGGGAGACTATATCTGGATATATGATACAGCTGAATTGGTTTATAAGATTATAGCTATTTAAATGAGGCCACTGAAAAATTAAACATAGATTCTGAAATGAGTTTCAGACTGGCCATTCGATCGTGTATACGATATGAGATTGTGGTGAAGTTAGACATCGTATTTATTGTGCATAAATCGCCCTTTTAAAGCTTCCTATAGAAGTCTTTAGATATATTCAGTATATTTGTCTTATTCTCTTCGAACATAGTCTGTATCCTATATTATGTACATTGTGTGTACCACATGTGTTCTTTCATGACTACATTTATTTTCTGAACATTGATGAATCAGTAATACATGTACAATGAACACTTTTATACCTTACGCACGACATGTATTGTTATGACGTTTAAATAACCTCAATTGTGTCTGTCTTATCTATTTAATTTGACAAGATATGTATAACCCCAATTGTGTCGTATATATTTAATTTTACTAGGTATGTATAACCCCAATTGTGTATAATATTTTTAATTTTACTAGGAACTTAAGTCCTGTTATAACATTCCGGCTATTACAGTCCGGCTAATTAAGTCCGACTATTATACACCGATAAATGTATCCATATCCATGCCAGTACTTAAAATCTTATCCTAAAGTACTTATCAGAACTGACCTTGACAATCGACTTCTACGCGGTTCCATTAACGCTTTTTTTACATGAACAGGCCGTATCACGTCCTCGACAACAAGACCTCCACGCTGCCCCCCCATGGGAGGCGCACAGCCAGGCAGGATCCGAGTTGAGGCTCCATCCAGGTAGTCTGCCATAGAACCGCCCCCGCTCTCTGGTGGAATGTAGTTGAGCATATCCTGACTACCACCGCCACCGCTGGAGCGTAGAACGGAGCGAAGTTGTAGGGCGTCCTGCTCGGCGTAGGCGGTTCGCTGTTGGAGACTACGGACGTAGTCCTCCAGGGTATCGCGGTCGTGGGGACTGGACTGGTCCTCGCAAAGGATGTCGATGGCGCGGTTCCACTGACTGGGTATATTATATATATATATGTAACAATCAATCAATTAATAAATCAAATAATTAACTTTTTATAAAATCTTATTTCATGAAATACGTAAATATTGTATGCTTTCATTAAAATATAAAATCACTAACTTTCATTTTTAATCCACTTATCATAAAACATATCTATACTTTAAATTTTTACAAACTATATTTAAAACAATAAATTTAATTCAATAAATATAGTTACATAATACATAGAGCAATGTTAGAATCAAACAAAATACATATTGTCAAATATATTTATTTACAATTATAAAAAAACTTTACATACATTAAAAATTAGGTGTAACTTGTTTTTTGAGGATATGCGTATTGCAAATGACATTGAAAATTCATAAATATTGCAACAATAATAATTATACTCGCACTGGCTAGTTTTATTTGTCACAGCGAAGGTATAGTGTATTCATACTAACACAAGTAGTAAAACATGCAGTGAAACATTTCTTTAAAAAAATATATATATTAAAATTAAATTATGTATTATCAGTTTATTTTAAGTTACCTATTTTAGTTATTATTTTTTTCATATTTTAGTGTGATAGATTTCATTGGTTATAAATATTATTAGACAATAATTATTTCCTCCTACCAACATTTTTGTCCTTTTATAAAATTTGTGATTTTGCAGCATTTTGCAGTATTTTAGTACACAATAATAATTTTTACTTGTCAAAAATTCTTTATTTTAATTAAATGAAATTTTGAAGAAAAAAAATTATAGGAAATAAATATTGATAATTGGTTTTGTATTGCTTTCTGATGATGATAAATTAGCATTTGTAACATCATAAAGTTCATCACACAAGAAAAACATCCTTTTGTTTATTTTAAACAAACCCTTTTTAAACCCTAATTTATAGTAATAATATGTAAAGTTACTTTCAAAATCTTCAAAAGACTTCAATTATAAATCCTTGACATACATTTTATTGAAGTTTATATTTCTGGGACTTTTAAATTTTAACAATTTAAAGCAGAAACATGGGAAATATTGACTGTCATAAAAACGACATTTTATATTGCGATACTTACTGTGAAGTGTAAAAGAACAAAACTCTTCAGTAGTACTTTTCATCCAGAACATGTTTACATAAAGAAAAAAAAATCTTTAAACTCCTATAAGCACATAATTTAAAAAATGTTTTACTAACATTCAGAATTCTAATTGATTATCAGTTAACGCTAAACAATTTTTAAATAGATTCTCATACATTTATTTTGCAATTAATAAAGTAAGATACTAATATTGCCACCGACATAAATCTATTAAATCTGTTTAATAAATATTTAAATCTAATAAATATATATAAATTGACATAAGTGTATTATATAAACTGTATTTTTATTGTAATGCTATATCATTTTCTGCTATTAAACGTCTAACGAATATATAACATGAAGGCGACAATGAATCATTTGGCGCCTTAATTGAAATATGTCCTTCATTTTTGTCCAAATTTGTTATTCATAATAAAATATTCTCAGTTTCGATTTTGCCATTGATACGATTTAATAACAACCTATTTGTTTTATTCCTAATCTATTCTAAGCCACGAATGTTATAAAAATAAATTCACTAACACATTAAACTCGGCATAAGTAAAGTCTTTAATAATGACTTCTCAACATACCCATACGTGAATATATATATAGGTTAAACTGAAGATAAATTCTATAAAATATAAATATTTACAAACGTATCGATTATTTTCAACAAATATTTCAATAGGCCTACGTAGAACTATGGTTGAACTGATTATTAAAATCCTTAATCTTATTTTTTGTAAAAATATTCCTTTTTTTCATCACTAATAATTGTTTTGTTAAACTTTAGTTCCCCTCTGATAATACTCTGTACTGATTTTGTGGCTAAATTATATTATTATTATTATACGACCATATGCTTTTTTCAAATTAAAGTTAATCCTTATTTATTATTTTGACAGTCAAAATAAGTTCCTCCAAATATTATACTTCTGTCAGATAGAGTTACTGCAATTAAAACAATTGTGACGCATCCAGGTTAATCTTATAATTAACTATTTATAAACATCTAGCATATAACGTTTTTTAATGACAAATTCTTTCTTATGTAAAAAGATTTTGCAAAATAGATAAGTATATTAATAATTTTAAAAACAATATATATATTTATTTAATATATGACTATAGTTACATAATATACGATTTAACAGAAAATAATTATTTTTAATTTAACAGGATTTGTAACAAATGTTTTAAGATTATTAATTTTATACTACTAGGAATTGTAACAAATAATAATAATATGCTGTATGGGAAAAATGTCCCACGCACTATTAATCCTATCGAATTTTAAGTCAGGTTGAAAAATGTTTGATAGATTGACAATAATATGGTTATTTTTTATCAACATTTTATGTGTTTTTCAATGGTCCGGAAATATTATTTAAAAAAATATAATTTGAAAAAACTTTATTGAACATATTATATCAATATTATTAATAATACAACAACTATTTAAACTATAACAAAAAAGTCATCTCTTAGTCAAGTTCAAATGTATCCACTAAATTTCTCTCAAATGAACTGTCTTCGAATTCCGAATTGATAACAGGTACATTATAACACATGATTCCCAACATTCTTTGCACAATGCTGCACACTGCAAACCTGCTTTTCTGCAGGAATAACTGTTTCCAGATTGTCCTATACAGGCACAGCGTACAATTCTCAATAACTCCGGAGAACGAGCAGCTACATCATTCATGATGGGTGTAAAGTTGTTGTCGCAAATTCTTCATCCCCAGCTAAGTGGTTCAACATCGGTATCATAGGAGCACCTTCCAAAACCTAATTTGGTGATATTCTCAGTCTATGGTAGAATGCTGCTCTTGGTGACGGAGGAAGCATACTAGGATCAATTTTGATCGATCAGCAGCAACCATTGCATCATACTTTTGTCTCATTATTTGCTGCAAGGTACTTGTTGGTGAATGAAAGATTTCGAAAATTCGCACTGATGCATTTCCAATATCCTTGGTATCCATTTGATCCCATTCAAGTAGAACTGTTCTGCAACCTGTCTTAAGTCACAATAATTCTTCAGTTTTGACAGAATTGATGTTTTGCCAAATTTATATATGATACAAGTCGGCTCACACCAACTAATGGCATGAGCAAACAAATTGTATTGTACGTGTATTGTGTCACATGATTCAATGGTGTCCTTGATATTCTAAAAGACGTACACGTTCATCATTGTCCTTGAGAGTTATCATTGTCTTCAAAAAAATGTTTTTGCTATCATCATGAAAGTATACATGATGAAAGAGAAGAGAGAGTATTGTATATCAGTATTATCAGCCAGTACTGTAGAGTTAATTCAAAACAGTTAAACACACTTGATTCAAAGAATCACCATCTCTTGACTCTTACCCACAATGAACCCACTTTATTGAAAGAATCCCCATCTCCTGACTCTTCCCCACAATGAACACACTTGATTCAAATGATCACCATCTCCTGACTCTTCCCCACAATGAACACACTTGATTCAAATGATCACCATCTCCTGATTCTTCCCACAATGAACACACTTGATTCAAATGATCACCATCTCCTGACTATTCCGACAAAGAACACACTTGATTCAAATGATCACCATCTCCTGACTATTCCGACAAAGAACACACTCGATTCAAAGGATCACCATCTCCTGACTATTCCGACAAAGAACACACTCGATTCAAATGATCACCATCTCCTGACTATTCCGACAAAGAACACACTCGATTCAAATGATCACCATCTCCTGATTATTCCAACAATGAACACACTTGATTCAAATGATCACCATCTCCTGATTATTCCGACAAAGAACACACTTGATTCAAATGATCACCATCTCCTGACTATTCCCACAATGAATACACACTTTTTCTAAATCATGCTCTGCTTCCACCATAGTTCAGTTTTGCGTGAATCTTTTTGTTATTTGAAAGAAAACGAAATATCAATTGATTTTAGATAGTTAACATTACTTTATCTAAATTTATAATTATACCTGTAGATATACCAATATAATTACAATAGATATTGTATATATACTACAACCACTGAATAGAAATTCTAAATTTTATAATAGTAAATAAATATAGCTAACTTATCTGCATAAAGTCTCATCAAAATATATTGGCTAATAGAATTTTATATTTATTAGCACGATCTAAACAACAGATATCATGTGTATGATACAAGTGCTTTATATTGAGATGCATGTATGTGTAAATTTCTACCACGCATTTTAACGTATTCAACAGCTATATGAGAGGGACAGAAAATTAATTACAGAAATTGACACAATTTTGTAATTAAATTAATAAAATTATCCTTGTATAAAACATACATATAGCATTAAAAGCATATGAAAACATGTTATACTTAAACTGTTCTCATTAAAAATACATATGACGTATTCAAATAATTGCAACGATATTATAAGTAACTCAACGAAAACTTTAATTTTTGAAAAAATACATTTTAAATAAATTTATAGTTTACGAGTAATAATAATCTAAATTTCTACATTACCTTAGCGCAAATAAAACAGATGTAGGCTACGAAGTAATGTTAGAAAAAAAATTATTTGAACCAAATAGAAAAATAAAACAATCAATTTATATTAAAAAATACATACTTACTTGATGCATCTTTCAGCGACACCCAAAAAATAATACCTGTGTTTTTTGTGTTTTGCTTGGAAAAAACTAAATTCTATACATAGAATTCAATACAATATAGATATCTGAACCCGCAAAAAAAATAATTGACAGAAAAATTTACGTTATCTTGAGCCAGATTTATATACAAAATCTATGATAATTACACTAACCCTAAGTATTATAAATCAGGATAATATTATGTATAAAAGCTAATTGAAATTACCTACTGGAATTAATTATTGCATTCACTGCTGAACGTTTTTCGTCCATGTCTGTCTAATTGTGACTCAATATCCAATTTTTTCGTTATTATACTGTACGAATATAACTAAAATTGCAGGTCTGTTTTATATTGATTTGTAGAGAAGAGACTTTTTGTAAAGAAGTCACATATTTCATTACATATATTGCATTTCACTATAAATCAAACCACACAAACAAATCACTTAATTTATTCAAAATTAAAATTGCAAACACCATAGCAAGATCCTTGTAAGAGCCATGTTATGAAAATCGGTCCGAAATTTGTCATTTTATAGAAAATAGCATACTTTACATTATGCTTCATAACTTTTTTTCCCAAGAGATAAAAAAGCCCATAAAATTATGTAGAAGAAAACAATTATTATCAATCTATCTGAACATTTTGTAGGTTACCATATTTTTTTAGTCAAATTCTATATTACATGCCAAAAGAGAATGAAGATGCAATAGGACAGGGATAGAAAAAAAACATGAATAAATGAATTAGTGGAGATCTTGAAGGACAAGATAAATTAAGTTATTTATGTATTATTAAGATTATAAGTCTGTATGTTGTGCATGCGGCTTCTCAAATTAGATTGATAGATATTTTCGGGAGGGAGAAGATTGTAGAGAACTTGACTGTTGTTCGAGATAATTTTACGAAAAAGATTTTTGTAAGCTTTAGTGATGGATTTGCACAATTGATGGAGTTTTACAGTATCCGTATTTAGTACTTCGTTTTATAAAACTATCTAATCTTTTGCATCTTCAAGACTAGTAAATCCCCAACATTCTGGACTTGCATACTGCAATCGACTGACGATTTCGTGTGCATTTCGTGTAGTGCTCATTGAAGAGGCCTTTACTTTTCAGGAGTATCATTGCATATATACTAGTGGCGCATTTACTTAGTTAATATTTAATATGCTGAGAGATTTTGAGCTTGTTTGAGAAAGAGACGCCTAAATTAATTTCGGAGACTCTGGGTATGTTGTTTAGAGGGGGTGGAATGTTGTCCTTTCATCTGAGATTATTAATTTCAGATGTTTGTGAGTTCATTTACCGTAGTATTCATATTCCGAGAAGGTACATTATTATTATTATTAACATTATTTATTATATACAGCTACGAATTGTAACAAATATTTTTAACATTATTTATTGTATATACTACTATAGGAATTGTAACAAACATTTCAACCTTATTTATTTTATATACTATTATAGGAATCGGAACAAATATTTTAACATTATTTATTTTACATATACTACTAGGTAGAGCCTACTAGGCCAGGTAGATATTTTTTTAACATCCACGACGATGCTGATTTTATTTTAGATGAAGCATCTTTAAACTCAGTTTTAAATATCGCCTTCGATATCAGTAAAGCCTTCGATTGTATTTCTCACAATCTGCTCATTAACTCACTAAAAAAAAAAACTTAGACAAAGATTTTTATTATTCTCCTGAAAAACTACCTGTCAAATCGCAAACAGTTTTTTTCAAAATGAACAACCTCTGTTGCGACCTAAAATATATCAAAGTGAGCCGGTGAATCACAGGGAGGGATCATGTCACCTATTCTCTTCTGTGCATACATTCGCGACATAGGAATCAACAGACACCTTTACAAATATGCAGACGACTCCACAGAGGTTGTTTCTCACAATCGCGACCGACAACTCGAAACCGATATTAACCAATGTATTAAAAACTTCATTATTAACTGCAGTGAACGTTTCCTTATTTATTGAAAATTAAACTTAAATACTATATATAATTTTGTTCTTCAACATGCCTAATTTAAGAATTGAAACACCAAAGCATCTTACATATTCCACATTACGAAAGCCACCAATCAAAAACTGCACACTATTCGCTAACTTAGAGATATCATCGAAGCGCGTTCCCCCAGTCAAAATATATGAAGCGATAATCCCCAGTGAATTGGAGTACAACGCTTCCCCCTTGATGATTGGTATGAACAACACCTCCGAAGAAGCCCTTAAAAAATATAAAGCAAATACCTAAGAACAATTTACTACCCAAACGAATACCCAAAAAGCTGCTTCAAATAAATCCCGATCTTTCCGTCAACTAATTGCTTTCTCTAGCAGAAGAATTCACTCCTTCATCCCGTTCACCACAAACTTTACAAATAACTTAACATTCTTTTTCATTACATGTGTTCTTTTTGATATATCTTTTGAATTGTATTTAAATCAAAGATATTAAAATTGTATATAATTTTGTACAATATTATTTCCATTTTTGATGTAAAAGTTACAGTAAGTTTACTGTAATTTTGAATTGAAATGAATTGTAAATTTTTGTTAAAATGTTGCGATATCTGTTACGTATATATGCCCTTACTCGCTTGTACCCAGACTTTCATTTATACTGGATTTATTATCGTTCCCCTTTTTTCTCTTAATATTCGCATTACTATCATTATTATTATAAATAATTGAATAATCAATGATATTGTCATTTAAATATATTTTCTATTCTGCCTGCATACATATAAATACTGTAAAATATGTATACTCTCTCAGTAAACCCGATCAAATATTTTCATTTAACCTAAATGAATGCATGAAACCCTGGATCAAGAAACAATCGTCATTGATTAAATAATATTTCTCAAATCAACGCCCCTATTGTCTACTTATGTAGTTAGAATTAGTTATAGCTTCATGTTGACTAGATACGTTCTACATGCAGACATGTGTTTAAACAAAGCTCGCGTTAATTGCAAAAGTTAATCAAAGTGCTGCACTTTTGTCTCATTCACTTTCTTCCCTCTTTCTATAATGCAGACAGCTGGTATTTTATTTTTTTAGCAGTTTAGTTCTTATATCCCTCATAAATTTTGTTTGCAAGGAAAAATGCCTCTACGTTCATTGACCTGTTTTACCTTTAATAGTTCACTTCTCAAAATAAAACCCAGTTATTAAGTGTTTGCATTAAAACTAATACTACAAATGCAAAAGTGAAATTATTTTTAATTTAATTGATTTCGTCAATTTTTTATAAAAACACAACTTTAATAATTTTTATTTTTTAACTTTTTGTTTGTTTACATTAACTGTATAACGTTTTGTTGTTGTAATTTCTTGTTCGATCTAGTAGATAATTGTATAGTGAGAAAGAGAAAAAAATTGAGAAAGTAAGAAAACAGAACAATTTTAAAGGTATACAGAAAAAGAATATTTAGAAAGGCAAAAATATTAAATACAATAAACATAAATTTAAAAGTAATTGTTATCTTATAGTTTATCTGTTCAGTCAAAGCAGAGCAGAATGTGTAAAAATAATCTCCGGTTTTTACACTAAAAATTCTAAGATATAGATTTAGTAAATTAAAGTTTCTGATTTCTTTCCACTGATAAATGGTCTGTTTGATTGTATGAAGTGGGGTGTTTTTATAATTTGTTTTAAATATTTCAGAATCCACTTTCCTATGTGAATACAGAAATAAACAAGTCTAGTAAATTAATGCGAAAATAGTAGTTTATGGTTAATATTCTGATATAATTGATATGGCTTATAGCAAATATACAGCACAGCAGAAATAATTGTGACAATAGAAAACTTTGAAGATCACTGATAGGTTTGCGAAACCTAAAGAAAAATGGACCTCATTATTCCACACTGAAAAAATATCTTTATTGAATCTCCCGTTTTCATACACTCATGATCATCAAAAAAGAAAGACCCCGAGAATTAAGATCATAACAAATCACAAATCATTAGTCAAAAGAATTCAGGGGGTCGTTACTCGAAACTATGATCATCATACTCATAACTTAGCACTGTGATTATACTTTTTTCAGATTGCTTTACTCAAAACTATCTTAGAACTGACAGTACTTACTAACTTAAGAGAGAAATCAGCAAACTATTTTTCAGCGCGGTAATGTCAATCCCTTTGTTTCCCGATATAGCTGTGTGCGAAAGAGTCAAAATGCGTATTCTAATCAATAAATAGCTTATCTTTGAAAATGAAATAATTTTTGCGTATCCTTTATACTAACGTTTTAACTATTTGTGCCCGGGTACACAAATTCAAATTCTTTTCATGTTTAGTATTTTGTAGTGCGTAAATTTCTTTTTCATTTATGTATACATACAATACATGTAAATAACAGTTTGGAACAGTCATCAGTAGAAATCTCACTTGGTTTCGAAAATGTATAAATAAAATATATTTTAAGTACATGTTTGAAAGCCAATAACTTTAAAAACAATGAATAAACGTTAATATTCTATTATATATTTTTATATGTTTTCATCGCATTATTCATTTGATACCAATACATGTTATTATTAGTATCATATTTCATGAAGGACTAGAACAAGAAGGACAAGAAGCTATTTTATAAATGGAACAAATATACATTTTTAATAGTTAATCAATTGTCACCGTTGTTAAAAACCAAAAAATAATAAAATAGCGTCATGTATTGTATGGTGAAATGTTTACATTATATGAACATTAAAACAGGATAATAAATTATATTACATTTTAGAAAAATATAGGTTAGTTGAAATACAATTTGCTAACTGTAAATAGATACGACTGTAACTGAAATGGAAGGAATGGGTCTATCAAATAGGCCGATTAAATGACTTAAATATTAATCCCTTTGATTTTAACTCTTTTTGCTCCATGTTGTATACAATGTGTTTTTCATGTTATCTTTTAAAATACAAGCCTTACTGTCAACTTTTATTAAGGTTAAATAAATATCATAGTATTACAATATTTGTGTTTCGTATTTAGGAAAAAATCACTTTTATTGAACATTTAAAATTAAAATAGATCGTATCTAAGTAAGTATATTTCATATTGATACATATTTTATTATATATCTAATAAATATTATCTGAATAATTTCATTATTTTGTATCGATAATAATTATTTTCTATAACATTTACCTATTTAATATATAATATTCTCAATATATGACTGGGTAGGGGCAGTCATAAATATTACACAATGAATGTTCTATTATAATATTTAACTTATGCTTATGACAGTATCGAGTAACGCAATTTCCGAGAATCGACATATTTTTGTTTATCTTATCAGTCTCCGGGAGATAATAATACAGCGTCGAGTAACCGCACAGTATTCTCTCACTCCGACTTATGTTTATAATAGTTTCGAGTAACGACCCCCAGGTAATCTAGAAGAGTACAAAAACCCTTACAATATAGAAAAGAGCAAGTTACCATAATTTAATTAAGAATCGGTCATTACCCCGACATTAGATAGGCCTACTGGCTATATAGAAAAGGTAGGCAAAAACGATTACTAAAATATAGTTTATGAATCTCTGAGAAGCTCTCTGCCCAACAATAATACAATTCTAGTGAACAAGTAGTGTATTCGACTACCACTGCATAATATACCCACCTCGTACAAATACAATATAATATAGACTTCATGAAATTGAAAGATTATAGTAAAAACAATTGGATTCGCAGGTTGAGCAGACGTGATTCTGCATTATGCTCTACTCACATAGGAAGCATTTCGATTCTGAAATACAAGTGCCTGGCATATAAAAAGGAGTCATAATATATTAATGCAATAATACGGGTCGAATCTGATAGCATTGATTCCCTCTGAATATTAGTTTCATAAAATTCTATGACTGTTGCAAATATTTTGATAAACATTTTTTAAATATAAATTTCCCCCCAAGTTTGTTATTGAATTCGTCCTTCAGGATTTGTCTTGGATTTACCTTGATAAATCTGCAGAGTTTTTCAACATATCCCAGTAAGCTAATAGTTAATAATCAATAATAATATTCAATAATAATAACCAATTTGTAGTATCCTTTATCCTTTACATATTTTCTTATTTTAAATTTAAACAAAGTTAATTTAAAAAAAGTATATTTTAACATAAATATAAATCAATTTCAAAGCTAAATGTATTCAGGGCCGTAACTAGCGGGGGGCACTTCCCCCCGCGCCGAATGATAATATGGCGCCTATCCATTACTTCAAAACGCCTATCTCAATATATATATATATATATATTGTATTATTTACTGGACGAAGAACTTTCGAGTAGGTGCCTATGCATATTAATAACAGTCATGTTAAATTATTGTTTTTCATTTCATTATTTAGATTATATAACAATGAGCTGGAAGAAACGAAAATTAGCTGATATCTATGTATATGCCATATTCATTAATGTACTTTATTTGTAATTATCTAAAGATTTTTTCTATGACAAAATTATATTAATTTAAAATAAATACCTACCTATACAATTATATGAATGCAATTTTTTTTGGCGCCTATTTGGAAAATCAATTGTCTCCCCACTGAAAAAAGTCTAGGTATGACCTTGGTATTGCTATATTGTCTAGACAGGTCAAGCCTTATATAAACGGATATGCCTATTGTAGTTGAAAGTTAAATAAATGACACATTTAAAATGTTGAAAATATTGTAAGATTTGTGCAAAGTGGCATTCACAATTATATGTATCACAATATTTACTTTTTGTATGTATGTTTCAAATATAATGCAAATTAGAATTCAAGGTCGATAACATAATTTATACATAATGTATAAGTAGTATAATGCATAAGTAGTATAATGTATAAGGTATACATAAATAGTTTAGGAAAAATAGAAATAACAATACAGAGCACTAACTAACGACAAGATTTTATCAACTTTATCTTACGCCAATATTCAAACTGTGACAGCATTTAATCTCTGACAATACAACTGACAAAAATTTGCAATATACGACAACACACAAGTTACGATAAAAACTCGCAATTTATAACTAAATTAACTTATAAATTGAAAAGAATTGTTATGCCTAAAATGTTACAAAAAATACCATAGATACAACAATTAAATATGCAGTGGAAAATAATGTCCCACTTTAAGTTTATAAAAATAATTTAACAATTGTAAAATGTTTGACTATACAAACAGCAATCTAGTATTTAATTTTAACATATTTTACATATTTTAATTTATATATTTAATATATATTTTAAATAATATATAGAATTTTTTTTTAGAAGTTATTAATTTGTTTATTATAATTTATACATTTTTTATTATTTATTATTATATCTATTTTCCAAAAGACACCTATTTCAACAAAATATAACGTATACATTAGTATTATATTAATATTATTCTACTTAAAGTCAAATTATAAAAACTTTGCATGTTGTGCATAAAAAATTATCTTATTTTAAAATATTAATTTATTGTATAATAATCAAATATTATAATATTAATATAATATTATAGTAAATAACATATTTTTTAACTAAACATAAGTGTCTAAAAAACTATTTTTTAAAAAACGAATATAAAATTTTTATCATTATTTATAACAGTATAATATAAGATATGTTATCTATACACTCATTGAAAAGGCATGCACACATAATATATTATCTTTATTCAATATAGTAATCTTACTTTAGTGAAATTCATTAAGACCTTATTTTAAATCACATGCGACTATCTTCGTTTTTTGTACACAATTTTTTTGCATACATTTATTATGTATAATATATAATATATCGTCGTTGTTTCATATCGCCAGCCATCTCTATATCTATCGTAATATGGTTTTCAGCTGTTCTGTTTTCCTGTCGGTTATCGCCTTGATGTGATCCATCCATCTGGTTCTTGGTCTGCCACGATTTCTACGACCTTCAACATGTCCTTGCATAACAAGCTTTTTAAGCAATTCTTTACCCCACCGATAGATTATACCAAAATATTTAAGTTTTCTTTTCGTGGCAATGTTTACCAGACTTTTTGGGTTTTTGACCTTATTTAGCACGTATTAGTTTGTTCTGTGCTCTCACCAGCCGATCTGCAGTATTTTCCTCCATGTCCAAAGTTCAAATGCATTAATTTTTGTTTTTTAATTCTGGGTCAAAGTCCATGATTCGGACCCGTATGTTGCGATTGAGAAAATTAGACAGTTAACAAGGTCTGCATGTCTTCCTGTGATGTGGCGATGAGGGTCGTGTCGTCAACATAGCGGAGATAGTTCACCACCGTGCCATTTATCTTTAGACAACCATCAAAATCACGGAGAGTGTTGCGCATAATGTCTTCGGCGTACGTATTGAACAGGTGTGAAGAAGCAGGACATCTTTGCCGAACGCCCTGACCTATCTCGAATCATTCGCAGTCTCCAAACGCTGTTCTTACTGTATAGAGCTCTGGTTGGAATAGAGCTATCTATAAGCAGTATAATCATGTAAAATGGGAATCCCATCTCGTGAAGCGTGTCCCACATTCGGTTATGCTTTTGCATAGTCAATAAATGTTAGGTGTAAATTTTGACTGTTCTCCGAGCATTTTTCAATGATCACATCGTGAATTATATTGTACAATACATGTATGTATACATAATATTATATAATATCTAAGATAAGTATAATATTTATTTGTAATACATATATGCATAGGCGCCGGAGCCGAGCCCCCCCCCTAAATCTGACATGTGAAAATTTGCCAGACCTCTATTAAAAAAATTAAAAAACAGGTAAAAATCTAAAATTGAGACAATCCACAAAAAGAAATTGTGATTGCCTCATTTTTTTGTTTTATTGTTTGCATAATT
>JAUZND010010620.1:0-29177 GCA_034780555.1 Coelogynopora nodosa
TAAATAGTAATTAATTATCAAAATGTTCATAGAAAGTTGGTTAATTAGGCTGCATTAACGCTTGTCTTGCCTCACACTGCAATGAATGACTCATCGTTAGCTCAACCAGCGTATATAAAGTGATTATTTTAGATTGTACATCTAGGAAAGAGAGAGACAGGAATCTATTTATATCTATGGTTATATATCTCTATGGATATCATTTGAAGTCTGGGCTGAATTATATATATACCTGGGCTGAAGTCAAGTTTGGATAGGTGAAATGGGGCGGATTGTCGTTGAGGTCGTCAACATTGATAGTGACCGTGGCTGTGGAGGTTCTCACGGGATGCCCATTGGCTGGGGAATCCTTGGCCCAGACGTGCACTAGGTAACTGGGTTGACGTTCCCGATCAATAATTCTGTTGGTGTAGATCTCGCCGTCTTCCTTAATCTGTAATGTGACGACACTTATTTCGTGAGTTATGTGCACCGTATATTGTAAATGAACGATTATCAATTAGATTTTACTCAGAAACATATACAATAGGCTATGATTTAGAAATTAGTTATATAGTTAATAGTGACATGTTTTAATTTGAGCTTCAGTGAGCAAAGTTCACCTGTTGTAACATTATAATCTATAGGCTAAAAGTTAAAGTAATTCACTTATAAATATCCGTTATAGTATAGATAGACACAATTGCATCATATCTGTATCGTATTCTTTGGATCAACAATTGTTAAGATACCAGAAAATACTCAAAAATAAATATGAACAAATGAAGTTACCTCCGTTCACATCACTATTGCTCGATATTGATAAGTACTTCCTGTTTCTTCTAGTATTTTCATCTTGTCAATAGCTTTGATCTTGAAAACATTTATTATAATATTGCAAGACTTTAACTGATTAATCTTTTAATCTTACAATTATTTCAATCGACAGAGCAGTTATTTTGTCAAAATTTAATTAATTGAACTTTGACCCTGTAAAGTCTTTCCTCAACCAGTTTTCATAAACTAATATTTTGACAGAAATAATTTATCATATAATTTTATAAATTTTTTAGCAATATAGTTCCCTATTGAATTTGGCGTGCATAGAAAGACACATTATTTATCATGCTATTTGCTGTCACTCACCGAAAAAGGACTTCCATGCGGTCGAATGGAGTAGGTGATGAGAGCATTGGCCCCCAGGTCACAGTCAGTCGCCAACACCTGTCCAATGGTACGCGCACCGGAGAAGTTCCGGCCGGGATTCTCGGCCAACTTGAAGACGTAGCTGGTCTTGGAAAACTTGGGCGAGCAGTCGTTGATATCGATCAGTTCGAGCTGGACCAGGGCTGTGTCGTTGATAGGCGGCGATCCGGAGTCCCTGACAACCACCTGAAGAGGTTAATGAGATAAACATATTATATTAATAGTGAACTATATTGATTAGATAGGTTGGTCATCCCGCCTTTCTTGGGATGGATCATGGACATCTATGTATTAGCTACTATAGAGTATTAGCTACTATATAGTATTAGCTACTATAGAGTATTAGCTACTATATAGTATTAGCTACTATATAGTATTAGTGTGGTTAAATAGTGTGGTTATATAGATGTCCATGGATGGATACAATTAATGCCTCTTCAATTTAGGAAAAAAAATGATAAAAACTATGTTATGCCCGGAGTTCCGTAGCATATTATATTTTTATTGTGTGATATATATGGCAATAATTAGTATGGAATAAATTCCAGTGCAATGCAATATTTAAGCTAATATATAGTTGTGAATATCTCATTAATATTCTACATTGTAAGTATATTACACGTAACTATTGTATGTATATCTAATCTGTGCATATTCAAAATTATCAATAGTTTGTTATAAAAACAGTTTATATAGTATAAATACATATACTCATTTTCATTTGTCGATATATAATTTATAATAGTTTATATACTGTATATATCTGTGAAATAATTACATACCTATATATCAAATGTTCCTTAATAAATCGTATCCTTATATAAAAAACGATCTATTTGCATTTGACATATTTCAAGAAATAACTATTCTATAATTAGCATATACTTTACATTAATATAATATAACGATACTTATATCCTAAAGAAATATTGCTTGTCTATCTATTCTAATTGTGAATACATTTTATACGGAAAAATATGGATAAAACTAAGTTATTGTCGAGGCGGCAATTTGTAATTGACAGTCACATTAAGAATTTTAAAATAATTAATTAAAAACAAGGGTTGTAGAAATAAACCTAATTTTGTTATCCATCTATAAACTAAATTAATTAAACCTGTACGATTTAACAAAAAAATAGAATTGCATATATTATAATGTCTCTAGATGAAAATACATTACATAGACTAATATTTTGTAGGGGGTGAACTCCTTTTGATAATACGGTAGATTCTTTCTATTGTATATATATGTATTTGTCTTTATAGTCACGCATCGAAAATATATAATACAATGTTTTATATGTTTTAGATGTAACAATAATGCTATATAGTTCATAAATTAACAAAAACTCGCCAGTAACATTACACTTTCAACTATTCTATTAATGTTGTAAAATTTCAAAACTTTCGAATAACCTAAAATCATATCGCAGGTATAAGTATGATCAAGTTTGCTTTGATGTCTGACGGTAATTAATTATTGCTGACAATATACGCTGAATTTACGCTCAAAATACGCTCAAATTACGAATGTAATATTTGCATGGCTGTCTTATAACTGATTAAAAATGTGAATGCTGAAATATTTCCATATATATTAATTCATCGCTGACAAAACAAAAACTAGTAATTGTTATCGGGCAGTTTCCAAGGTTTCAATGCACTAACAAAAGAAAACAAATAGTGACCGCTAAATTGAAATAAAAGTACATTTGTAATAAACTTCTTCTTTAACTATAAACTATGCTATATATATGCTCAGACATCAATTGGAATCATATAAAGTGTAGTATATCACTCTCTCTTTGATAAAGTTTCATTGTTATAAGGGATTAACAACAGAGATTAAATAATATTATGAATTATTTTGTTTATGTTGAAATTATTATGTATATGGCGTATCAAATTGTAATAAATAAATAAATTAGTTGAATTTACATAATTAGTTTATATTATTTGAGAGTGTAATTACATAAAATTTTGTATTGAAATATTTATTTGTCTAAATCTAATATAACTAAGGGATTTAAAAATACTTATAGTGAAAAACCAGTAACTTTGTAAATTAAAGAAAATTCCATATTTAAATTCTATATCTACAACAAAACAAATATTCTACATGGAAAAACCAGATCTGAAATCTCCAAGGTTTCAACAAATTGTAAAACATAATACCAATCTGTACATATATGCACACTCCAATCTATAATTTGTAATTATAAAAAAATAATTTCAAAGCGGTTATAATATACTAATGAACAGTTTTATTGAAATATTGATAGCATAAACAGTCATAAATAGTTATAAATAGTCAGATAGCATTTTATATCATATTGAAATTTACATAATAATTATATTCATTAAAAATTGAAAGACAGCTTTGTCTGTAAGATTTTGGGCTAAATTTCGGTTAAATAGAAAAATGGTAACGCCTTCCCTTTTAAAATGAAAGGAATTTTCTTATGACCTCGATAAATTTTTTTTTATTCTTATTTTTTATTCTTAATTGCCTCGTATTAATAATTTGCGTATAAACTCTGTACTAATGAGGTATATAAAGAGTATCAAATAAAATTACCGCAATCCAATAAATAAATTCTACGAACAGTAGTGGACAACCAACTGTTTTAATGAAATGAAATAATACACATCAATGCATAAAACATAACTATACATTGCTTAGATATTTTAATTTATTACTGGGTCCGTGGCTGCGTTCATTGTATGACTTTAGATTATACGGCGATAATGCATAACATATATAGACATACATATTAAATGTTAAATATTCTGTATTATTCAATACAAGGCAGTTCGTATGATCTTTTTCAGTATGGATATAAAAGCTGCTAGTATTTAAAAAACGCAATTTGTCTATATAGAAAAGGTTACCAACCTAGGATTTTAAGGGTACTGCTAATCGAGGTAAAATAGGCGCATCACATAGGCCTACAATACAACTGCAAAGATATTAGACTAGAGTTTGATAAGTTCAGAAAAAGTGTTGTTGGCTGCTGTGTGTCTACATTAATTGTATACATATTAAATACACGTATTCAGAAAAAGTAGCATTTTAAGCACCGATTAATAGAAAACTGATATGATATGTATATATATATATAAGTACATTAAGGGAAGTACTCTGATCTGATGACCATGTCCGATGTCTCCCAGGGCATACAGAAAACAGAATTGGCACTTTTGCACATGTACACACGTTTGGGAGGAGACAAATGCGAAGTATATATATATATATATATATATATATACACATATGTACGTATATGTTTATTTTTGGAAAGAACAAATTATACATCTATATATACACTATATTATAGACGTGTGACAAGAGACAGATTTTGAGTGTGGAATGTTTTTGCATTTTCGTGATATCAGTTTTACATCTTTGCCGCTTGTGGTGCCGCCCTCCCATATATATATTATATATTGTAGTATTGATATAAGGACGCGAATGAAATTCAGCGAAGTAGACGTATACGGGGGAAGTTACATTATTTAAGTACTAAGCATGTTTCACATGTGTTCTAATATAAGTATCTCATATACAATATATTATATATATATAGAGCTTCGTCTTGTCAAACCAGAAATAAATTATTATGTGTTATTATGAAGTTATATATACTGTAAATAAACAAACTCTGCGGTTTAAAAGACAAATTTGTCGTCTTGCATGCCATCTAATCTTTCTTGTTGTAAGTTTACTTTTCATATAAAATAGTGGATCTAACAAGCCTTATTATTATTTGATGAAGGTGAACAATGTTTTACTCCTGATTGACGTAAGTGAGAAAAGCTTTAGACTTCACTTCTGAAATATATGTATATGGTGATAACTAATGGGCATATTGCATTGCAATTTGCCGTTTAATATGGTTATCTAGATATCGCAGAGTACTGTATGTATATATAAATATGTATTGGATGTGCCAATCTTGCTAAATACCGTGTGTTTATCCCTCCCCCACGCGGCTAATATTAGACACTCAGGGTTCAACGGTGGCCATACTGGTATCATACTGGACATCATTCCTGGATCTATATATAGCTATATAATTCACATTCTCGCCTAGCTATATTAGACCTTTATGTAGATTTTGTAATTTAGTATTTTTATTTAAATTTACTCATATGAAAAGAATCGTGTGCAGCGGATATGATACATATGGAATTATTAATATTAATATTAACATTTACTTATTTCATTGTGAGAATATATACTCTTTCAAGAAAATATATATCTTGGCGATGTTAGTTTAAACATTGTTTATTAAATAAATTATCCTTTTTATAGTTAAAAAAATTATTTACTAGATGCACTAAACATTGTTACAATTAAAAAAGTCCGAAAAGTGGTACAAAAGATGTAATTCTCCCTAACATATGTGATTTCTCATTAGGATATGTATAATATGATCGTTGAATTCATTTTCAGATATTTTCAGTCAATAAATAATGAAAAGATAAGTAGTTTCAATTGTTTACAAGTTCTAACCAGCAAATGCAAAAGCAAAATTAATTAACCGAAGAAAAGGAGATAATTAGATAAAAATAAATTATATTATCATAAAATAAATTAAAATCAGTGTTTATACTTTGAAGCGATATCTGTTAAGCAATATGGAGGCTTATTCAATAAAGTATAATACATATAATATAAATAAACTGTATGTAATTAACTGGTTGAAACTATTTATTGAGTAACAGCTACATCTGCAAGTATTTCTTTTTAACTATATGCAACCGCTCACTTGATACAAGTATCTTTAATAATATAGACCTCAACTAAACATTTAATAAAAGTAAATACACACCATGAAATGTGATACAAGATTGTCATCAAATTGTGCAATGAATGCATTCACTGTATGGGGTACCGTTTGCAAAAAGAAAGCTTTATATATAGTATATAATATAGAGAAAAGACAGTTTCACTCAAGATAGTCAACGACTACATAGAGGAACTGATATATACGTATTATTGCAAAAACTTTGTTGAAAAGGTTTAGTTATATTTAGTTCTTCTCAACAACTAAGACCATTAGAAGATCGGAGGGCATTACTTATTAGTAACATTTGAACCCTTCTTTGTTTTCTGATAATGCGAGTTTCCGAAGATGAGAAATTAATATCCTAATTAATTAATGCCGATAATAGACTACATAAGGATAACCTAATAAACACATTTCTTGAAAACGCGCATATTACTATTTACTTTTTATATAGAAAAAACTATAGGCCTATTGTGTTTTGCCATAAAGCTGTTTAATATTTTCGATATCTATACTATAATGTTCGATTATATACTTCTATTTATGTATCGAACAACATTTTATATAATTATAAAACAAGTAAAGAAAACAACAACAAAAAGAAAGCGTTTAAATGTTTTAAATCGTAGAAAAAGGGAAAAACGAATATACAAAAACTTAATTTAAAAAAACGAATTATAAATATAGTCATGGACACTCCGGTGAACTCATAAAAAGATATTCTATTAACGGAAGTATGTAATACCTGAAATGAAGTCGAATTTAAAGTAGATGTATGCTAATATTGTTTAAAATTATATTAAAGTTTTCAATTCGCAATTTTATAAGATATCCGCATTATACATATGTATGTATTGTATATGTATATATATGTATAGTAAGGTGGCAAATATGAATGTCGAAATGCTCGATAGTTTGAGTGTTATATGTTTAACATAAAAGAAATAGAAATATGCAAAATTAAAGCAGAACATTCTTATTCATTGCCGAACTCGTTTTCGAGATGTGTTTCTCTTTATCAAGGCTAATATATTAAAATTACATAAAACAACTTACTCAATAAACAATACAATCTATATAAATTGAACCCTGAAATCGAAATACCCAATAGCTAAAAATGACGACAACAATTAAAATATATATTACAAAGAAATTAATAAGCGATGTTGAGGTGATTGATAATCTAAAAGTATTCGTAAAAATATAGTTAACTAAATCACCATTATGGTCATATCTAAAGATACTTTATTTATTTATTAATGATTCGTAGTTCGGTATAGGCCCTAATAAGCGTCATGTAGTTCATCAATATTGTACATTTATATTGTAATATGTGTAAACGTGGTGTAATAATAGAAAATAAAAGAATGAAAACATATATTTGGATATCGCATAAAATTAAAAATATATCTTAAATATTTTCTATCATTGTTAATAAATAAAACCGTATCGTATAGTTCTTTTTTATACAGAAAGACAAATATATATTTGTATAGCTGAAACACGTGATCCGAAATAAATAATAAATAGTCCTTGCTCTGATTGTTCGCACTAACTTATCAATTGTTAAAGTTATTGTTTACAGTTTTCCAATCAATTATGTATAGATAGCCTACCTAACTCCATTTCTTCAATCAAATTGCTTGTATAACAACACGTTAAAATAGTAAACTCTCTTTCCCGCCAATTATTCCTTCTGTTATAGATTACCAAAGTTTGTGCATAATTATATATCTATACTAACGGAGTTGTGTTGAAGTGTCCTTTTACACTTCATTGTAATGTCAAGTCGGTTGTTTCAATTGTTTTTATTACAATTTATACCCATTATATACATACGAATGCCATATGGATTTGCAGTTGATTAAACAGAAAACTTACACCAGATGTACAATAATATGATTAAAGGTTATACTACAGACGGTATGTCTCATACATTGTATGCAAGTGTGATATAATTATAGTGAAATAGCAAGTCTGGCGTGAATGTTATTCCTTTGCTTTGAAAAAGTTGCTTCTTATGTGTCATTAAATATGTTACGTGTCAATGATTATTGTCTTTTAAAATTAATATTTTCAATTGACGAGTTAAGTCTTACATTTAGTTCAATTTAGCTTAATTTCTTTACCGTTTTAGTTAAGTTAAGTAATATACCATATACGTTATACCAATATTGCAGGTAACTAAATGCATATCTTTATTATTAATAGTATAATCTATTATCGTTTCAATATACATCAGTTATTGTCCTACCTGAAACATGTATCCGTTGGGAGTCTTCTCTCTGTCAAGCCTCATTGTCGCGATGATTTCACCCCGGGCATTCATCCTGAAGGGGTTGCTCCCCTGATTCTTTGGCCAGAGGATCCTGTAGTTGAGTTCGCTGTTGACGCCCTCGTCAGGGTCAGTGGCGCTCACTCGACCAATTGGGGCGTCCAACTCGTTCCCCTCGGAGACCTACCGACGGTGGGAGAGTATCGATTCATTAGACCACATCTTTCAAAACTTTCGGTGTCCATAGTTAGCTCCATTCTTATAGGTGGGTTTACAGATAGCCAATGTGAAAATTGGCGGTTTCGAAACCGCTGTTCGACCTGAATAACAATTCCATTACCTCTATCTGTCATAGCATGATAGTTGACTGATAATTATCGGCTGGTATACAGGTTAACTGTAAACACTACTAATACGGCCTACTCGCTGCTAGCATACATATAATACTCAAATTAGTTATTCAATTTTTGTGTTAACAATAATTTCTGGAAATTGGTAGGCCTATACATGACTAATATTGTCTATATCTATATATTGACATATTGTCATAATCAATTCATATATTATGTCTCAACGAAGTTAATAAGTTAATAATTAGTGTAACGAACGTTTACTAAGTCGTATTAATCAACTTTCAAAACAATTGTTAACATTAAATAATTACGATTTTGGTCTACGCTTGTAGCTATTGTAGCTTGTAACTATATGGCTCGTTAGCTATTGATTAGAACAAATCATATGACAGACATATATACAGTTCACCTTATATAATAATTATCGATCCAATAGTTTGAAATATAACAGAAACTATTGATTAGTTGAGTTATATAACATGTCGCGCAGCGGTATACTTTCAAAGCAGCTCATTTGATTTAAGTCCCATTATTATAATTTAATACAGAAATATAGAATTACTCAAATATTTAGTGGCGATTATATCTCTGCGAAATGCATAACCAACAGTATAGGGGGAATTTCAACTTCAGGGGAGAATAACACTATTTAGAATTTACCTACAGATTATTAAAAAACAGCGTTTTAGACATAAAATAATCCGTAAAGAATATGCTCAGCAGGACTTGACAACATTTTCCACTTTATGTTTTATATACATAAGACTTTTATTTTCCCTTTAAAGTTTGCTAAGTATTGTACACATTATGAAAGCTCAAAGACGGACTGTATATATCAACATACTCGGAGGGATATTACTCCAGCGTTGTCCAGGTATCTTCACCGTGAATTATGCCTCAGTATTATATATTTAAAAGGTTTCACTAATACTTGTTGCATTTTTTTATTCTAATTGTGAATGTTGTTATAGTTGATAGTTGTTTTAGTAGGCACATTTGATGCATGCAGGAACACACACATCTTGTTTTTTTAAAGTTAAATTTAAGTTAATTTAAGTTCAATTTAAAGAATTTTAATCAAATTAAAACAACATTAACATAATGTATAAATTGATATCTTAGTTTTTATTTGCATTATGAAAGTATCTATGAAAAAGTAAGTTTATTATTTAATAATTTCCATCATACAAATAAGAGTATTACATTTGATATGAATTAGATACATTATTTTGATGCCTGTCAAAGTATTCATAATAATGTTATATTATTATATACGACTACAGTTGAAAAGCTGGCCATGTTATTGGTCAATATATTAGTGAGTCATGTTTAGTACGAATATTCAAAATGAACAGTATAGAAAGGCATGCTGGTGTTTATTCTAGTTTATTTAAATGTTAGTTTCTGTTATTTATTATGTACTTATGCATTAAATTGTTTATATATTATAGACCTTTGTTGGGATTAATTAAGCTATGAAAATCGTTGAAAAAACGTTTAATTCGGGTTTAAAAAGTGTTTTTGTATTACTTTTTAAATTGTTTTACTTTTTCAATTTAGTACCGGTACATAATTTCAAAGTTGTTCTTAGTTCATTGCTGTTTATTCTAAGATTTTTATATATATATACTAAATGCAGTCAAGCAAAAGTTTTTGATAACGAAATTAAAATGGGGAAATAGACTTTGATTTAATGAAAAAAAATGTAAGCTTTTAATTTCCTTTAAGTTAATTACAAAGTACACGAAATACTAAGAATATCAAAATAAAGTGTTTGCCTCGAATGTTTTGAACAAATACAATGTTTAAACAATGTTTCAATAACAAACGTTTGTTTATTAACATATATTTATGTGAAAAAAATAAGTTTTTTCTTCAAATGAATTGTTTACTACATATGCTACAGTACATTGATATCACAACTAAAGTCATATTTATATATAGGCCTATATACATTTTAAAATAAAATAACATAATTGCCAGAAGTTTTTATTATAATAGATTTTAATCGATATTTGCGCAATATGAAATAATTTGCGCCATATAACAACATATGGTATTTGAATTTGTTTGTTTATTTAATCAATATAATTAGTAACACCTTTTTATTATTGTTCTGTATAGCCTATTACATATACAGAACTCAAAGTGACCTTAATCTAAATAATTTCCCACAGTGCCATATAATACGTGTCATCATTATTTTCTAATGGATATGGACACGGTTCAGTGAACTTTGCTCACTTTGTTGTATATGTAAGTATGGCGATATGTGCAGAACGGCGGTATGACTTCAATAATGTAAACAGCAGTGCACGGAACACTGTGAAACAACTACAATTATATTGTGTTAGTGAAGAATGTCAATGCGGCAATTATTGCACTGCTTATATTAATAATAATCAATTTAAGAGTTATAAACACTTTCACCACTTTTCACCCCACTTTCCAGCTGAAGATGATCGGAAATTGAAAGCTGCGGTATGCGCTGTGAAATTTGTAGGTTGTTTTACCAGTATTGTGCACATTTTTGTTCTCGTATATAACATGACAGGTAATACCGTTTGGTTTTTAGGGGGTTACTTTTCGGAGTGAGATCAACAAGCTTCATTCAGCAAGCATACCTAGTTTCGGAGATCATGAGTTTGTACATGACGTAACAGTTTTCTTCTGTTACAGGAGTTGATCGAAACTTTGAATATAATATAGAATAGCACCTTCGTTGGGGTTTTTCTAGCGGTGAAGACAATTTCCTCCTTTCATTATTCCAGACTCAATAATTCCTTCACTTTACAATTCAGGTGCAGTCTGGCAATCAAGGCAGCTTATCCACAGGGATGTGGGAAGCGAAAGTTCCTATATATTAATAAAAAAAACCTGCGTCGTTTCAATTGATGAATTTTTAGTTTCAGTTTCATTATAGGTAAAAAGTTAAAAATAACGATTAAAGAAGCAAGTTAACATCGTATCGTAGAAACATGAATTTTTATGTTACACGCACATCATACTAAAACTTTTCAGTCGTAAATTTAATTTTTAAAATATTGCAAATTTGATGGTAACACTTTTGTTTACTTGTAAAAATTTTACATTTAGAGTACAATGTCTTGTACATTCCATTACTAAATTTTGTTTTATACATTCTATAAAAAAGTAATTTTTTGTATTAAACTTTCTTATAAATAATACTGAGATATATATATATATATATATATATATACACATTTAAAACAAATGAATCTTTTAAAAACATTTTAAACCTTAACTTGACATTTTCATTAGTATACTTTGATTTGAAAGTTAAAAAAAAAGTAAATTAATACATATTAATACATCCGTTCTAAAAAAATATTTATCAATGAGATGCACTGTAAGTATTTTTTAAATTTTCTAAATTCCCTCAAACAAGTATACACATATATTTAATGAACATGAAAATAGCTAATTTACTTCCACTATTGTAAAACTAAAGTGTTACAGTGTTACCATGCAAATACATTTAAATGATACAATATTATATCATCAAGTCCCAATTAAGATTTCAATATATTCTGAAATAAATAAACTTATCGATATGCACGACTGCTTTATATATAATTTTGAAATAACAAAATAAAACATAGTGTAAGACAATGACGCTAAAGATATTATAATATTTCGTTAATCAGCATTGTAAATATATATATACATTATATATACTATATTTATGTTAGCTGCATATAGATGTTAGTTTATATAAAAATATAGATATGTATTAAAGGATATACTTAAAAACAGGTGTAAATGTATAATAACACTTAGGAATGTTTTAGCAATTCGAATAACAAATAATATGATATTTGAACAGAAAGTTTGTGATAAAAAATAGCTGGAGGCGTACTTAGCGTAGTTTCTACATAAAATAATATCAACCTAATTTTTTAAATAATTTTTAATCAGTTGTTACATTCCTACCATTAAAACGTCAAATGCAAAATTTATATACATATATATATATATAACCAATTAAATGAAACATGTAAGTATATTAATTAATAAACGATTAATTTTTTTTATATTTAAGCTTGGTATTGAACATAATTATTTAAAATTTCGTTTAATTCAAATATATTATTTATTCCTGTATAATTCTTTATTTTCAAATTAATTTTATTTTGACTTTAATATATTATATTTCAAAATAATTATAAATAGTTTCGATTAAATGCAAATAATATTAAATTCTACTTTTTCAAATTATTAAAAAAATTTGGTAGGCACCATCACAATTAGTATCAATGTAGGTTTAAGTCATTTATCTATAGATGGTACATAATATGAAATGAACAAAAATCAATTTAATCAATTATAAAAATGTGTCAGTACACTTTTCAATACTGAGAAAAAGGATGAATATATTCAGCCCCAATAAAACAACAATATCATATAAAAGGAGCTTGATCCAGAATGTTTAAATATTTAATCAAATTTAGCGTGAGCATATATGCATATATACATTATTTAGTATATACACTAAATAATGTGCTTGATTAATAAATTTGAAGTATTGACTGAGAGCAGTTATTTAACAATTGTTTATATTATATTGATTATTATTTAACTTCTATTGGCATATACATTATAAGGAATTTGGGTAATGTGTTTTTCACAAGTCTATACTAAGTGCAGAATTGACAGAGTAGGTGTATAGGCTACACGCTTGTCAGCAACTTCACAAATCGATCACTGTGTAATCATTTGACCAGATTCATTATATTGAGACATTAGTTGAAGCATTACAACATTTTAAAGTGGAACAGGTGAATTACAAATAATAAGGTCACAATTGACCGACGAAATCAATTGATTAGTCAAATTTGACCTAAATTATTTGCTAAATTGATGAATCCGATTTATAAATAAATAAAAAGTTCAACTAAGATATAAACAAAAAACTCAATTCAAAATTCTAAAAACAAATATCATAATTGGGCTACAATTGAAGAACTCTATAATAGAGGATGCAGCAAAGGGTACTTGTGCTGGTTTTATTGTCAAAAAAACTAGAAAAGCATTTATCAAGCTTAACTTATGACAGTGATACAAAGAATAATAATTATCCTAATGGACTCAAGACTGGGAAGTATAAATTAGAATTTATAGATGCCAGTTCTGAGCTGCCATCAAGTAGTAATATCTAGTTTTGTTCAACCTGAATGCAGCAAGCGCATGCAAATATAGGAGAATTACAAAGTGAATGAATGAATGAATGAATAGTGTATAATAAATGCGAGAGAGGATGTGGATGTATTTTAACAAAAACCGTATGTGCAGAAGGAAGTTTCAAAAAGATTACGACTGAAATTAAAACACAATTTTGTTGGAACCGTGCGTTAAGATAAACAAGATATAATCAATTTTAATCTTCTGTTTGCCTAAATATTTATCCATTTTCACAAAATTGAACCATGACATTTACCACTGACTGCTGCTTGTGTTAATATGTACTTTCTATATATTTTTAGGAAATGTGTTTTGAAATATACAAAAGAAAATGTTCTTTAGACAACATGAACCCCTCCTTCTTAATTCATAATTCTAACGTATAATATAATACGATTTTAATCATTCATTGTTTAATATAGTTAAATCAACATTTTCTGTAGTATACTCCCTGCTACAAGATTCACTGTTGATTCAAGATAATTGCTGGCACATGTATATTAATTTATGTATATATGTTTATCAGTCCCATATTACTTATAGACATTACTAAATTCAGGAATAGTAGCTAAACTGTGTCAAAACATGTCAATTGCAAATTGAAATTCAAAAAATATAAAAGCAAACTTTAAAAAAAGTCCACCACAATACGGATTTCTTGTCGATCAAAGGAGTTTTTTTACCTGTCATGAGGTGATTGTAAAGATTTTTTTGATAGACAGAACCTTCAGTTGCAATGGAAGCCATGAATATATTGATCTCGCATGCTGATAATGTATAAACTATTACGTAATAATCAACGGTTATTGTCGATCCAAAAGGAAAGGAATTTTTATTTAAAGTTACAGTCACGAGATGAGGAATATTGAGAGGAATACAGAATTTAATATAACTAAAAGCAAATCAAGCTTTCGTGGTCTTATAAAATTTAAGTTATTTTATTGATATGATTAGATGTCTGCTTATTTTTCATATATAAAACTTGTTCTGACTGTTCTGGCGTCATTTCCGTGCAATCACGGAACACTCTGACTACACTATACATTAGTTTATATAGATATAAATGCGGAAAGGCAGCTGAGGCAGCAAGAGCGACTGTAACCACTTAAGGCAATTGACTCCTATTTTCCGTAATAAATCACTCTCATTTTAGCTTGACATCTGGAATAACGAGTTTAATTGCCAATTCAAGTTAATCACACTGAAAATCTTTTAAATCCGAGATTCCTGTCTCATAGTGAACAGGGAAAAAGGAAACGATGATGATTAAAATTCGTACCGTACTTTTTAATGTTATAGTAAGTTATTTATCAAGCTAAGTTTATCTCCGAATCGAAAATTTTAAAAAATTGATCCAATTGGCTATCTGATTCTCCCTTTCTCTGTCTCTTCTCAATATGTAGATGTCAAATCAACTTTTTCAAATTGGATCGGATATAGACGGAAGATTCGAATCTTTTTCTGTCGTATTGATAGTAAACGCCAGAGGGCAACCACTATACAATCTATCAGAACAATTTAACTTGTCTAAATACGTTTGCTGATAGCAACTGGAAGATATATAATACTTACTACACAATATATATGCCTTACATAATTAATCGTCAGTACTTGACTGGATACAAGCATAACAACCAACACTCATAGAGGGAGCTTCATCGAAACATGGCCATGTATGTCAGAGAGAGATTTCGCGAAAGAAAATCACATGTACCGGGAGTATAGGTCCGATATACCTGATTGCATGGTGCCAGAGAGCATGGCTTTAAGTGCTAACAAGTGGGCTTTAGGGATGAAGTATAAGCGCCAATACATACATATTTATGTCGGGAATAAAATGTTTACTCGCGAGCCAACTTTATCTGCTGTTAAATAACATCTAAATCACATTAGCGGCTCGTGGTATATATACCACAGTTTAAGATTCAGCTATTTATTTAGAATGACTGTAAAGTTTGTCAAATAATATGTAATAAGTCCCAATTCTATATATTGTAAAAAAGAGGTACTGCATATTGAATTCTGAAATAACAAATACAGTTTGAAGATACACGTTGGCGTTATATACATTTGAAATATTATAAAAGGTTTCCCATTATTGGTAACATTTAAATATATATATATATATACAATTTGATAACATATTAAACATGATCCAATTACGTATTTGATAATTATAATAAATATAACCGTTTTATATTTATTGATCCTTATTACATACATATCAATATGTACTAAAATTAAGTATTCGACATTAAATAAAAATTATGACATATGTATACAAATGTGTACTTTTAATAATACTTCACTTGATTAATACAATTTTTGATAAGATAAGTGCATCAAAGAACTGTTAGTTATGATATAAATCTCAAATCAAATATTATAAAGTTTTCATAACTTTACGGTTTTGGACTGACATTTTATCGAATAATAACAACCTACATTTATTTACTCATAAATATAAAATTAGCTTTAATTAATATTCATGAATAATTGTTTTGATAATTAATACGATTAACAATAATATAATATAAAACAATAAAAAAGTTAATAATATTTAACGGATAATTACACATATTTCAAATGGAAGGACACATAGTAAAATATATCAGGCTTTCAGATAATGTATTTATTAGCGTCAATTAAAAAAAAGTATACGGCAGCCTAATGACTAATTTCATAAAGAATAAATATGATATGAAATATATTTCAAAAGCAATATATGATACTATTAGCCGCAATAATTGTTTTTAAACAATACATATTGGCATTATTTTTAATAATCTAGTAAAATAAATGTTTTGATGTATATTGTAGATTTATCTTTGAAATTACTTTTCTGAAATAAACAAAGACATTTTCATCATTTCACATTTTAGGGACAAATACAAATGAGATAATTCGTAATACGTATTGTATATATGAATACTAAAGGCTTTTACAACAACTATATTTACATGAGACTATAATGTTAAAGTTTTTACAATATTTATACTCCCTTTCTTAAAAATATAAAATATACATTGCGATAGCATCAAATCAACAGTTCATACGCAACCTTCTCCTACAATCAACAGTTCATACGCAACCTTCTCCTATAATCAACAGATCATACGCAACCTTCTCCTATAATCAACAGTTCATACGCAACCTTCTCCTATAATCAACAGTTCATACGCAACCTTCTCCTATAATCAACAGTTCACACGCAACCTTCTCCTATAATCAAAAGTTCATACGCAACCTTCTCCTATAATCAACAGTAAACGCAACGTTTTACTTTAATCTTCCCGCTCAAGATAATGTATAATTACTACATACATGACAACAAAATGTTCCAAAACAAAAAAAATAATAACGTCATGATCAAAACGTAAAGAGCACTTTCTCTGGTATAGAGGGACAAGGAGCAACTCTTCGACTTCTTGTTCCTTAATATATACATTATGTTGAAGTATGGCAGTCTTTGCCCGGCTTTGCGTATAAAGCGGATTGTTTTATACAGAAAAAAATTGCTTGATATAATTACAGGAATTAATGTTAAAGAAAAAAAAGGTATCTATCTAAGGAAAAAGAAAGGAACAGTCCAATCCACTCCCTCTCTTTTGTTTCAGCCTAATGATGCAAGTTCGGATTTCAAACAATTTACAATGGTTTACCTATTTTCCAGTGCAGACTGCAGAATATATATGTCAAGAAATAAGAATACCCTTTTGTTATTATAAGGTGACTCCTGAAAAGATATCATGTTTATTTTAGTTTATAAAACTGCGATTTAAACGACAATGTATAAGAAAAATACAACGTGTTCAGTTTTATAAGGGGAACATTAATATAGTTTGCTTATATATATATATATATTCTGATTTTAATACTACAAACGTATTTTGGCACCTGCTGTACACATATAAATGGATAAATACTCGACGGCTTGCTTCCGTATTTTCCGGTGATTAGTTAAAATGAAAAAAAGTCTTTTTCAAATAACAATCTTTTGTTTTTGGATAAAAAAAAAGCTTGCAAGGCTACACCCCACGTGAACAGCATTAACATATTTCCAATTATTTATATATTTACTTATGCATGTAGTACATCGGTCATAATATTATTAATTTTGTAGTAGTATAGTAGTAGTAAAGTATGATTTATTTTCTAGTTTTGTAAGTCAATAGATAGTTTGAAGCGGTTGTAAATAACCTGAGAATGCATTATAATAAATTGTGGATACATTTTACATATAGATATAAAAAATACAATTGACTCAAAATTACTTTTGGATTAAATCAATAATATTAATACGTATTTTTATAAAATTTATAACACAGTTCAAATCATTATATACATATACAACTAAGTACTTAATATTTATTAGATGAATTATAAAAAAAACGTTTGCTAGTTTAAAAGAAGTTAAGTATTTTATGATGCATCTAATTTATAACATAACAGGTGCAGTATATGGACGTTGCTTTTAAAATATATTTTTCCGACATTTTAATCCTAATCTAGGCTGCTTGATTGTTTGATGAACACCGCGAAATGACTTTTATAACCATTAACATCTATATATTTGCAATATACTTTTTCTTCTTCTAATATTCATTTAGATTAATGATACTTGTAACAATAACTTGGCGGAATACCCCATCCGAATTATGATACGTTGGAATATGGTCAGTCATTCCGGGGACAAGGTTAATGAAAACTTATATCGAAATCACTTAAATTTAATTATTTCGTTTAAAGTCTTGCAACTTTCCCAATAAACATTTCACAAATATAAAGAATAAGAAACATATAATTAATATTAGAGAATTGTGTAAGAAACATTTCAATCGTTAAAAAGGATAAAAATGTTTTTTTGATTTCGTAAATATTGAAAGATAGATTTACCGTCGTTGAATAACAAAAAAAAGTTAACCTTTGCTTAAAAGAAAAGCAAATCTGAAGATTTATATATATATATATTACATCAGTTATATACATTAATCCGTTTTATATAAGGGTCGACATTAACCATGTTAACAGTTGTTGTTGGATCATAAATTTCGACTAACTTTTTGATGCTATTCATGGCGTAGCCTCAATGCGATGAATTTAAGTACTTCTTGTGTTGTATTTGTGATGCAAAGAATTGACTATATATACGGTCAATCGTGCCATATAGGTACAACTAAAGGACATTATTTATAAATAGTTTAAATAAAGGTCTTTTTTGTAATGTAATATTAATGCAAAATCCATCAGAAAATAACGACGATCTGAATTTTGTTTAACTAAACGATTTTAACGTATAATGTGTAATTGTATATATATATACATTATATATAAATTTAATGAAAACTGATCTATACACCATCGCCCTAAATTCGCTATTTATTAAGAAATGGAATTACAACTCCTGTTATATGTATAATTCCACATACTTTTATAGGTCAAATAATAAGGAATCATTTAAGCTCCCTAAATATTTTTGTTGTTGTTTTATTTTAGCTGTAAATTAAAATTACAGTTAAAAAACGTAAATTTGATGCTATTTTTCATACATATTGGTTCACATTAGTTCCCTAATAATGTCTAATTAGCTTCTTATTAATTCCTAATTAGCCCCTATACACAGGCCTCTCTATGCAAGACTCACCTTAAGACTGTATTTCCGTTTTGTAAATCGAGGTTTGTTGTCGTTGACGTCGAGGATTTGCACCGTGACAACCTGCTCACCAATCTGCATCGGTTCGCCCTGGTCCTGACACCGGATCTTCAATTGCAGTTGACTTCGAGACTCCCGGTCAAACTTTCGCGTCGTCTGCAGCTCGTACACCGCAACCCTGCTAATGGTACCCGAATGAATCAACAGGAAGTCGCTATTGCTGCCAAGGCTACAGGAGAACTGTCCATTGAGCCCCATGTCTTTATCTCGCACGGTGACGCTGGCTACTATTTCACCGGGAGCCTTGTTTTCTGTGATTTTCACGTCCTTTCCCGAAGACTTGCGCGGACTCACTTTTATCTCGGGCGCGTTGTTGTTCCGATCGCGGATCTGAATTTCCACGCTGGCCTCGGCGGATTTGGCCGGCGATCCGCCGTCCACGGCGACTATCTTGAACTCGTACTTGCTCCGTCCGGCGTTGTAGTTGAGTGGCTGACGAACCCGAATCACCCCGCTGTCGGCTAGGATCTCGAAGTTGCTTCGCACCCGCGCCGGAGTTGAGAGTGAAAACCGATAGCTGAGCTGAGAGTAGGGCCCCTCCTCATCGGCGTCGCTTGCCAGGACACGGATGGGGATGGCAGTGCCGGGCGGTGTGTCCTCATCGATGGTCACCGCGTACTGGGACGCGTTGAACACCGGAGCGCAGTCGTTCTCGTCCGTCACCTTGACGGCGACCTGCGTGCTCCCCGTGTGCCGTGGGGCAGCACCGTCCACCGCAATCACGGTGAGATTGTGCCAAGGCGTCACTTCCCGGTCCAGCACAGCTCGCACAATTAGTCGCGGCAGCACATGCGACCCGCTCCGCGTGTTCTTGATCGTGAACAGCGGGTTGGGCGGGAAGATGGCGTAGTGGTCGATTCCCCGCGGTCCCAGGTCGCTATCCACCGCCAGCGGGAAGTCGACCGAGGTGTTGACAGGGGAGTTCTCGGCAATGCTGATCACCGGCGGCACCGCCCAGGTGGGGATGTTGTCGTTGAGGTCGTTGACGGTCACCTCCAGACTCACCAGGGGACTTTTCGTGTCGGAGGGCAGGGCCAGGCCCAGCCATGTGCAACTGTTGGCCGAGCTCGAGGCGCCGGAAGAAGAGCACAACTTGCGGTCGTTGTCCCGATCGAGCACTCCGTTGACAACCACCTGACCGGCCGTATTGATGAGAAAGTAGCGAGTGTCGGAGAGCGAGTAGGTTACGCTGGGCCGCGGCTTCGGGTCCAATTGTTGTCGAATATTCCCGATCACAGATCCCTTTGGGGTGTTTTCGTTCACATCGAAGCTGACAGTGTTGCTGTTGTCGACTTGCGCTAAACAGCACGACAGGAAGGTACTCAAAATAAGCAAGAGAATCGCGGTCATTTGTATCCCGCTACACGTCGGATATTCTACTGTCCTAAACACGGGCATTGTAAGGTCAAGGTAACTCGAATGTTTCCCACGGTAAACTGCTAGTTAAATGCTTAAATTATGCACGTGTTTACCACCAGCAATCGCCATACTGCTCAGCCAAACTGATGTCACAGATTGACAAGAGCATTTAATAGAATTATTATGCACCAATCCAGTATTCTGATTGGTCCATATTCTTATCAAGTAATAGACGTGGATAAGGATCTAGAAGTAATAACTTTTAAAGCTGTTAATTAAAATAATGGATTTGGGATTTAAACTGATAGATATGAACATTTACTGATCATCTGTTCTACATCCCGAGGATAATTATAAAGATATTATTTTCTCAATTATTTTGTAGTTATAAAATCATTCGAAACTATGAGTTGACATATACAATATTTTATACAATTTATTAGCGGTTATTTACCCGTCCATAATTACAGTTTAGGAACATAATGGAATATAATTAAATGTTACAGATATAATAAATTGATTAAGAAAAATAAATGATCAAGGGTTCAGCTATGCCGTACAGAAATGGTTACTATAGTATAAATAGCTTAATAATAAAATAGAACCTTTATAAGAATTAATAATTTTTTTAATATTAATTATTTATCTATTTTAAAATAACGAAAGTGATTTTTAAAATAGTTTTAGGTAGCTGCATCAAAGAGTATTAAGTTCTGTTATATTTTGAAGATAAAGGATCTTTATGTACTTTTTATAGAAACATATTCGGTACAAAAATCCAGTTTTGTGATAAACGAAGGCAATTTTAAGTGTGCAATATGAATCCCAATATTTTATTATGTCTGTAATATTAATTTCACAATTTTAATGATATAAATAAATTTACTTTTTATCGACCTGTATGTTATTTTATTTTTAATATTAGCACGATTACGTTTTTTAAACAATATTACAGATTAAACAATAGCCCTTCTGAGATATGTAATACATTTTACAACAAGAAGGTTATATTTAAGCATAGGAATTATTAAATATTATTAAATAAAATGCGCAATATAAGTAAATTGTGAAAAAATTAGTAATCAATTATTAAACGTTTGAAATTGTAGTTTTATTTGACCAAATTAACGTTAATTGATCAAATCCAACAAAAATAGCTTCTTTGAGAAACAGACTCCGTGAAAAGTCATAAATAAGCGAATGAATCTAAACAATAATAAAATAATGACGTAAGTTTGTTATAACTATTCTATTGTATTATTTTTTTTTCCGAAGTATAATTCTATGCTGCCATTAACATTAACCTCACAAATCTATATTATCACTAATATGATTTTATGAATATATTTTAAATATAAAAAAAATTATGCAGTAACAATCCATTTCGATTAGACACAAATCGTATGAACCTATAATTTTACCATCACATAATCCGATTTTGATTAATTTTTGCATGATTAATTTCACCTTATTAATTGTCTTAAAATTTTTATTAGGATATTCGAAATTATTTCTGTCTGACCTATGATTTCGTATAAAGAAGAATTTATAAAAATTACGGCTCTTGATATTACACAAATAAGGGGCACTCATATATTAGATCATATTATATATATATATATTGATATTTATCGAAAAAGCCCCATAATAAATATCGAATACGATCCAAAATGTCGAATGCGGTATCGAAAGATATCGAATGGGACCCACGAAAAAGGGGCGCATTCGATACTTTTGGGGCCCAATTGACAAATATATATGTAGCAATGGAGCGCATTCGACATTTTGGGTCGCATTCGATATTTATTATGGGGCCCTCTCGATAAATATAAATATGTATATATATATATAGATTATATATTAGATATAATATGATTATGCCAAGTTAAAAAATATGGAACCCCGACAAGCTTTTTGTATATCCCCAATGTCCACCTTAGCAAACAGTATTATATCATTTACAGTCATTATATACATTACTTACTAAAACCAAAAATATAGCCTATTTAAGTCCAAATATATTGGTGTGTTCAACCATAATTTGCTGTCACACGACGTCGTCAGCACATTTGATGTCTTGAATGTACATTTGGACCTCCAAAATATTAGTGGGTATTATATCTGATTTATCAATGCAAATGATTTTATTCATTTTGAAACTCCTTAGCTACTCGAATGTGTTATAACTAATTAACTAATTAGCAGTATATAAGGAAGATCCCGGTCACTCTTACGTTCTTTTAGCAGGTCCTCATAAAGCTTTAGGGAAGATCATGACCATTCTTATGTTCTTTTAGCAGGTCCACATAATGCTGAATTGTTATTAGTCTTAGTAGATCTGACATCAACTAAGGCTTCAAGATTGAAATGATATCAATGCTGAAGGAAACTCTATCTTATAGATTATTGCACATTGAATGCTGGTGGGATTTCTAACAAAACTATTCCCAAACACTACTTCTGGAAAATAATCTTAAAAAATAACCACCAATTTGACAATTGTAACAAGATAAGTATTGCATCACCTTTTACTTCTATCATTGACATTTTAATAATTAGAGTACATATCACAATAAATTCGTGCTTACGGCTGATATATTTATAACTGCACAAAAACTGAATTCTCCATTAAATGGTAGTCTTATTAGGTAACCATTAACATATTTCAAAAAAATTGTTTGAATACTAAAAACAATTGTAAGACTTTCTACGTTATCTGAGATACATTTGGGAGATAATTACATACAAACTACTCCTTGATCATCAGTTGAAAACTGGTTTTCTCTTTAGCATGGAATAACATATTTTCCTTATTAAATACCTGGATTAAATGATGGCCAGTGTGTACATGACGTTATGCTAATTACAATTTCGTGTGTGGGCAATTGAAAAACAGTTGCACGGTAATGTCGACTAGACCACACATGGCAGAAAGAAGGGGCAGATTGCTATTCTGGTCAATATTTGAGTCTATTCATTTCTGTGTAATCATTTATTTATATATAGTTTTGTCGTGCATGAAAAAAACATATTATTATTTTCATTTTAATTTGAGGGAACGGGATGTATTTAAGATAGTAATTGCTGGACTTGAGGGTCAAGTGTTTCAATCTAAAATATCGATAAAAATTGTTTATAAAAAGGTAACCGTATAGCCGTAAGCAATGAAATATGAGCATTATTTACCGGTTTCATTGATAGCTTCTGTATATTGTAATACTTAGTTACTTAGAAAATCAATATAGTTAAAGAATAGGAAAAGATGTTGGTGTTTCTAGAAAAAAAGGAATATTCTGTAAATGTGATTTATTTTAGTAATTAAAAAACCTTCACAATGAGTTTAGACAAGTTTGCTCAATACGTTGGGAAAGGTTTGTGCGAAATAATACGAAGTAAATTGTTTTTCAATTATTTTTATCAATAATCTTTCGGAAAGAATTTGTTTTTATGAACACTGAAGTACATTAATGGGTTAAATATTCGCGGTAACTTCGACAAATCTGTTTCGGATGTAAAACACAAATTGGACTTTATATAAATCTTATTTTTATAACTCAAATAGTAGAAATCAGTTAATTTTTTTGATAAACATTTGAATAGTTATACAATGTTTCCATAAGGGAACATTTGACAAAAGAAGTGGTGTTATATTTTTTAACCTTACAAAAACATTTATAGATTATAAATAACATTTATATGAATTGATAATCCATCATTTAGTTGTATTTAGAGGTCATGAAGCATATCTTTATAGAAATACAAAGACTGAACACATATATATATATATAAATGTATATATTTTATTAAATGTTAACTGAATAGCCACAATAATAGGTTGCTGTTAGGTATAAAACAACATGTGAATATATGTATCAATCAATTATGGCTAGTTCAGTATATTATATTGATAGGTAATTTGAGTTGAATAAATGACAACAGAACAAAGGAGTCACAATATAGAGAAGAGAAACAAAAAGTAGAAAACCAATCGAAGGCGGACGTCACAAGTACGACATCACAAGTACGAAGTGACCAGTACGACATCTGAGTCGATGGTTCTTCGTGGTTGCCTTGATTGTCAACTGTGACCATTTCGTGATTGTGTCGTGGAGGATGTTGTGATACTACGCAGGAATCAGTGAAAGAGACATCTTCTGATAAAGCCTCTGATGAAGGACAACTGTCCAACATTTCCATAGTCCAATCCCATATAAAAGAGGTAGGCGCATTTAACTGAAGAAGCTTTACAAGGTGTATGAGAGGGTTCAAATACCACCTGTTTGCTCCAATTGTATGCTACTATTTGTTTTGGCTGACGAACAATAAAAACTGTCCTGTTCTTTTTTATTACAGCGCTTGAAGTTGTTGAAAGATTTGGCTGTTTGGTGGTTGGACGATTCAACCAGTTCCTTGTGATCACTCCACTGAAAGCTGAATTGATTTGAGTAACTCCAGGTATCATGAAACACACTCTCCTCTCCTTCTTCTTAAACTGCGTTTTTGAGGCGATTGTGGCTCAACATAGTTTTCAATTTGATTTCACGAAGAGATTCGAGTAGGGGAATTGAGATGAAAAATAGTCGAAATATACATTGTGAATATGTGATGTTCCATGTTAGATTAGAACCTTCGAGCCCGGTGGTTCGGTCCTCTCAGTTAATCATTTGCATTGGTAGGAAACGACCTTAAATGGATATCTGTTACTTGAAACAGTTGCTACCATGTTACGCTAAGTTTTTTCATCGATACTCAGGTATCTACTAAATGTACCAAACAATTCCGATTTTCAATTTACAGCGCCAAAAAAGTAGTCGAAATTTAGAAATTTAGAAGTTTAGCCTACCTTTTAGATTCCTCTGGAGACAGTATTATGTTGTCGCAAACATTGGGACATCATTTCAGTGTTTTTATCGGTCGATCTATTGAGCCTCTGTGGAGGTCTGCATGAAGCTGAATGAAGCTGATATGGAGGCTAATAATATGAAGTACCTCAAGTCCTCCGTAAAAAAATCCAGGTCGTGTATATATACATATATGTATTTAATATGAATAAGTTTTGTTGTACTTAGGGAATATTTCATCCATCTTGGTATCAAACTCTGTTATTATACAGTCACAGAAGATTGGATAAGTGTCCTCATGCCCGCGTTGTCGTGTTAAACCTTTCTAATTTGACAACAAACTATAATTTATTGTAAAATTACGTCTACCTCTGGAAAAAAAAAACACAATTCTTTTGTTGCAAGATAAGGAGCATGATTTTTTTTATCAACAAGGACATGTTCCTAACTTCTGTAATATGCCAAACAAAGGATGCAATGTGGTATCTTAGATGTTCATATAATGTGTGACTAATCTCCTAATTACTATATTGTTGAAAATTACATATTTATACTCATCATGTGGATTGGAAAATATTCACTATATTATTAAACTAAATTTTTTTCTATGTGTATTTGTATATTCCCCTCAAATTATCGATAACAGTAAATCTAATTAAGACACTAAAAACTTATGCAATTTTATCAAATTTAGCTGTGCATATAAGATTTTTTTACAAATGTTCCTAAAGGAGAAGACCACATTTCAAATTGATGTCATGACGAACGAAATAATGTTTTCCTTGTCTTTTTTTGTAATGAATTTCGTTGTAAATTTCAATTAGATCATTAAATTAGACTATTAAAGTATAGCTATTACAAATTCTGGAATTTAACCATATTACAAATTGAACTAATCTTGACTATTGTTTTTACTATGTTATAATAAAAATAATGTTTGGCCAAACTTATTTTTATAAATTCTGAAAAATGACGAGCGATGGCCAAATATTACAAAAAATTACAAAAAAATTGTCAACATTGGGACTCCTTCACAAACCATGTTCCCATATGGGTTAAATTTATAAAAAAAAATTCATTTGCTTAAAAAATAAATAATAATATTTTTGCGATTATTATAAAAAAAAATATTGAACAAACTTTGGTTATATATACACATTAAAGTTATATTAAAGTTGTGTTTAGATGTATCCTCTGGGCAAAACTTAGTAAATACAACGAAATAATTAAAATTAATTATAATATGAAAAAGGAACATAACCAAACATATAAAAACACTTTTTTGGTAACGCACTATAAGCATTGGAATAGACATTTTTATATTAATATTAAAATTCGGATTAACCATTTTATTTATCTATCATGGACAACATTTCACAAAATGTTGTATTGTTGACTGAAAACTTTACCAAATGACACCAGAGATTGAACGCATGTATAGTTTTAATAATATATATATATATATATGTTGACTGAACGCATAGTGAGTATAATATTGTACATTTCATATTTCACGAAATGCTTTGATGCTATGCTAGTTTCGACTGCCTTTAGCTCTGCATAAGTTTAGGTATTCTTGGTGTCCAATTTGCAACACTGTCTTAAGTTTTGCGAATAAGAAATCAAAAGCAAGTTCCGCAGATGAAACCTATTAATTAGCTAGCTGTGCATTTCATTTCTTGCTATTCAATATAATATGTTTAATTCACAGAATAATACAAAAACAATATCCTTTCTAGACTCGCGAAAATGACATTATAAGAAAAATTCCTTCATGTTGTACGCGATAAACATTTGAAAATATACATCAACATAATTTTGACCCTCTTCTACAAAATGTTGTCTGACACCACCTCCAATTTGTTTGAGATTATTTCTCAGCTAACCCAATCATCGGATAATCGGACAATCATCGGATAATTGTGAAGAAAAAGCCACTTAAAGCCGCTAAGCGGAGTTCATATTGACTGCCTTTTTCATCAATTGAACCATCATTTAACCTCCACTTGTTACTCGATGTGGGGACCCATCTGTCGGATTATAACTTGCTCTTTGTATCCCCCAGCTCTCCCTTAAGAAAGAGGAGCAAACGTCTAGCAACCATGTAACCATGTCCATACATTCATGAAACGTTCATTTATCTGTATTTACGTGCTTTGACGTTCAGTTTTGATGCAATAACACATTTGTTGAAAAATAATCACTAAAACGTATTATAATTTTTCATGTATTGCAATATTTTAATACTCTAACTAACAGTTTACTAATAATTTAAATGAATCTATGTTTGCGTACCTATGTATTATACATATATGGTCATGTATTACAATTATATTATTTAAAAGTAGATATTATGAGAAAAAATATATAAATGTTTGTAATATTTAAAAAATTTTTTTTTGCTATTTTTGCATTTAGAGTTGCGGATATGCATCAACACGCCTATATGTGTAGGCTGTAACATTGTTTTCTGGTGTGAATTTGCAACCAATAACTTATTTTGAAGCGGTGTCGAGCGCATCCTTCACATCCACTTCAACATTCACTACAATCATTATAATGTATATATGTACATACTGCGGATAGACTCACAAACAATGGTTAGACACAATTCAATAAATATCGAGAAAATTAAAAAAAGAATATAAATATTTCCTTTAAAATGTTATCTTCAAATTAAAAAAATAAAACACTAATTTGGTTTTCCCGTTAGAAATACTAGATCTGATAAAGATAATACGTTATGTGCTTTTTGGGTAAATCTTATTCACTGTTGCATACAGTGCAGGTGAAGAAAAAAATAATAAAAACGTGTTTTTGTTAGGTATTCATTTTACGGTTATTATTATACAAGGGGTGTTTTTATGCTTAACTTTAATCATTTTAGATTCGTTTTATTATAAAAAAACATATTTCATATCGATGTTGCATTTACGATAAACAAGCCAACTGAATTATATCGTATCGGATCTTCATCGGATCAGGTTGGACTACATTAATATTATAGATAAATAAACAATTTATAATTTAAAATAACATTTTCAGAATTGACGAATTTGTATTAAATGATTACGGCGCTGTTCATCCATAGGTTTCCTCCGTCATTCGTAAAATACCGATAATATTGCATACTCATGAGCCTATCTGAGTTACGTAATAAATGATTCGATAACATTTTGCTTAAAAAGAGAGATAATTTGATTTGTCATTCTGTTAGCTGTATAAATGATCATTGATGACGCTGACCGACGCAAACTGATATTTCAATTGTCTGCTCTGAATGAGACAATCTGCATGGAAAACTTTTTTATTACCCAAAATCTGCCTGGATGAAATTGTTATGGTGTTGACAGGTTGTCTGCAATGATTAGGGACGGAAACTGTTGTATTTGACAACGAGTTGATATTTAATACATACTGAACCACATGGATGGGTCACCACTGAGTGGAGTGA
>JAUZND010010631.1:0-29173 GCA_034780555.1 Coelogynopora nodosa
GGCCTATAGAAGTCTGAAAAATCAAAAAGAAATTCTGTTGCAATTTGTTTGGGGTCAAACCTTAGATTGCCTGGACTCTAATAATCATAGAAAATTAATATAATAGATGAAATGATTTCAATATTGATTATTCAAAAAAAATATTAAATATCCACTTTAATTTGATGGTGTAAACATATAAATTTAAATATCACCAGTCAAAGTGGGAAAAAATAATTTTAAAGTAATTATCGAAGGGGGCAAGAGATTGGACTGAAATTTGGAACTTATTCTCTATTAACTTTACTTTTATCCTGCCAGTTTTTGCTGATGATGTCGTTGCTCAGCAACTGACTAAATGGAGGTTTTCAATCGCTTTAAAAACACTGTTTCAAGTGCTCTGCCAGGTAATCCAGTGACTCGAGAATATGATGTTGGTAAACAAGTTGGTAGTGCTGGACCGGGACTTCTCTGGAAGGTGTTTGAAGGCATTAAAAAGTCAACAAAACAGGTATGTTTCTTCCTAAATAGTCACTAGCTTTATATATAATAGTTTTTTGTTAACTGAAGGTGAACTATTTGATGTATACAATTATGCCTCCAGTGGGAATGACAAAAAAGTCAATTAACTTTCTTCGGTTTCATTTTAAAACATGAAAAATTACAAAATTTTATAGTATATAGAAATTGATAAACACAATTTAGTAAGTGTAGATATTTATCATATTTACTATCTATGCACTATCCACCGACCATCAATCCCTTTTAATTCTGCCATCAGCCTACATTCCAACACCTATCGACTTACCATCAACCCACTATTCACATATCCACCATCTATCTACAATCAGGATGCCTCAATCTGGCTGCTAGAGAAGCGTCTCCTCGACCAATACACTAGGTCAGATCGTGAGTCACTGATCAATGTTCTGAAGAAGGGGGTGGCCCAACTCACCCGACTCCGCCACCCCAAGATCCTCTCTGTTCTCCATCCCCTCGAGGAGTCTCGTGAGAGCCTCGGTTTCGTCACTGAGCCAGTGTTTGCCTCGCTGGCCAACCTGCTTGGCTGCCATGATAACCTGTCCGAGGGGCTGACCACACAATTGTCCGAGTTTGAGCTCTATGAGACCGAGATCAAATATGGCACTCTACAGGTGGGTTATTTCTCTTTGTTGTTTAGAGGACCAGCCTGTGCTAAATTAAAATATTAGTACATACTATACAGTATACTATATGGGTCCATCGCGTTATAGAGGAAGTTTTAAAATGCTATATACCGAAATAACTGCGATATACATTAGTAAATGATTAATCTCATCTGTATCTATTGCCTCAACCCCTTCTCCGACCATATTATGACAGGTGGCAGAGGCGCTTACCTTTCTGCACACCAGCTGCAAACAGCTTCACTGCAATCTCTGCCCCGAAGTGATCGTCATCAACAAGTGCGGATCTTGGAAGCTTGCCGGCTTTGACTTCTCCGTCGTCTGCTCTGGAGCACTTCAGGTAAGCTATAGGCTAGCTCCACTACAAATAGAGGCGATTCACTTTCTGTGTTACATCATAGCTGACTGTAATGATAAAAACCATTATTTTATAGTTTGCACTTTACCTTATTGAATTCAATTTTAATTCATACATCCGAAAAGAAGGGATCTTTCAGAAGATTTTTTTGTAATTTATATATAATAATATATAATATTTGACATTCACATTAATTTTTTATTTTAGCTGGTGACGAATGATGCAAAAATCGATCTTAAAAAAACAATATTTCTTCCTTTTTTAAGAGTCGAACATAATAATAAACGTATTAAAAATCTTATTATAATGTAACATATTTATGTTTCTTTATAAGTAACTTCATTATATTGGTGGTGTCCAATAATGTTAATACAATAAACTGTCAGTTATGTATTTAGCTTATTATCAAACATCTAATGTCTCAGTATGTCAAGTCCTTATGTTACTGCGTTTGTTCTGGATGTCAAGTGAGAACAGCTGATATTAGCGTGTTTCAAATAACTAAAATATCATATCATAACTCTTACAAAAGCTGTTTTTTGATGATACATGTATACACTGTAAAAAATACTAAGGTTAATTTATTATGATTATGTTTTACAATGTGTATAAAATTATATTTTATATAAGTTGTATGCGGCTTGCCAATTTCGTAAAGTTCTTCTCATTGTATATTATTAATGCGGTAATACAAAATATGAGCTTATCATAATTTCACGTTAAAAATGTATAGATGTAACAATGACAAAATAATTAAATATGACAATGAAGTGTCCATACTTTACTTATAAATAAATATCAGGGTTCATAGCGAGTCAGGGAATCAGGGATTTTGCAATTTGATCAGTGAAAGTCAGGGAATTTGAAGTTCTCTCTGGAACTTTTTAAAAAGTCAGGGAATTTAAGATTTTGCCAATAATTTTGGTTTGCTTACTAATTTTGTTTTTTCTGCGTTCTGGGTATATGTATACTTTATTGTTGGATTAAAATTTTTCGTAGTAAAATTAATTTGTAGGCTATATATATATATTTTCTTCAAAAATATTTGACTGTGGTTGCTGACAAGTCAAAAAGCCTTGTATTAAAACCAGTAAGTATTTGTATTACTTCGTAATGGTTTTTGACGTCCTGGGTATGACATTAAACTACACCCGCAACTATAAAGAGAGGTAGAACCTTACCTCCGCAGGGGCCCTTTGGCTAAGGATACGTCCCTACTGGTAGACCTGGTCCTTCTTTTTAGTTGCATGGCCATAAGCCTAGCCAGCATTCAGGATAGGAGTAACAAAGTAAACCTTCTGCATTCCGGAAGAGAAACATAATTTTATCCATTGTTTGTATTATTCTATTGTTAATATTTTTATGTAAAATAAGCTAAGATAAAACGTACATTGTCAGAAAAAAATCTGTTTTTAATGGTAACATATTAGTTTCAAAAAATCTGGGAAAATGATCTGTGGTCAGGGAACACATTTTTTCTGGCACTTTGAACCCTGAATATGAAATTAAGGAATAAAATGTCAATAGGATTACAATACAAAAATATTTTCATCATATACTGTCAGTAATTTAGATTTATAAAAATGAATTTTTTTAATATGTATTGATGAGTTAAAAACGTAAAATAGAGTAGCTATGTATATTAGTAAAATTGTATTTCTTGAAATATTTACATAAATTACATTTATATAATCCTAAAAAAGTAATGAAGATCTATTAATTAATAAATAATAATTTAATTATAAGTTTAACTATATTTTTACAAAATGAGATACCATACACTTACTGTGAGAAAATAGACAAAAATTATATTTTTAGCCAATCATAATTTGAAGTAAAAAATTAGGTAACTTTTTTATTAATCAATAATGAATAATAATGATAAAAAGTGATATTTTTATTCACCAACAAAAACAGTATATTTTTCTATAGCATTACATTTTGAACAAAGCAAACACTAGTATAGAAGGGGTACCATTACATAGAAGTAGTCTATAATATAATAATATACGAAATAGATTCTAAAATGTGTAAAACAATATTTCAAACTCGAACACATTTTTTTTGAAAGTCATTGTGAAGCCGCTGCTACCAACCCATTATGGGGGGAAAAAATGTTGTCTTGTTTTTGATAAAGCAAGCTCAACGGATGTAAACATTTTTCACTACTCAGATGAATCAAACGAGTTGCATTGTCTTCTAATCCCTGCTCTTGCTTTTCCTCGGTGACGCCGCAGGGCTCGACAGACACGGACCTCCTGGTCTCGGTGCCCGAGTGGCAGACCTCCTGTCCCCCCCTCGGCCAGCCCCGCCTCGACTTCATGGCCCCTGAGGCGGCGCTACAGGGTCGGGCCACCCCCGCCGGGGACCTGTTCTCCCTCGGGCTGCTCCTCTACGCCGTCTACAATCGGGGCCGGTGTTTCTTCTTCGATTCCAGGAATGAGCTGTCGGTCTACCGGAAGAATGCGGAACAGGTGGGCTCTGGTGTAGTGTGGTGTTTTGGTGATGTGGAATGCGGGTGCGATGGTGGGTGGGAATTTGGGTCTGCTAGCTCGGATATAGCGGGGTTACGTACCGGCCTTGCTCCTAGAAATGTCATTTTGAAATTCCGGAAAAGTAATTGTTGATTTTATCAAAAGTTATGGAATTTTTATAATCGGTGGATATTTAAAGTTTATGTTACATATAAAAAGTATGTACCAACCGTTGTGAATTATTGTTGCTTTTTCCTTTTATAGAGACATTAATTAGGCATGCGGTCGAAAATAGTTGTTTTTAAAATTATATTATGAATTAAGTAGCCTATAAAACAATATTGTTAAAATACATTTTATTTGTAAAATATTTTAGTAATAAATCATAAGTTTCGCATGAAATTACGATCTGAATTTAAAGATTTAAGGTCCGATTCACATATGTATCTAAAATGCAAAATATAGAGAAAAAATATATAAATTATCTAAAGTATCAATTATATAGTGTATTATGGATATTATGACGTATTATCTCGGATGTAAGGGGTTCAATTTAATAAATGAATGTTAATGCTAACAAAATACTAACAATAAAATGTTTATATATATTTACGATGGTTATAGTTTAAAAATAAAACTAATGATAGTATAAGTCAAGCTATCGATGTCCATGAATTCTTACAAAAAAACTGGATAACTTTTTATGCGTATAGACCGTATACTATCTAAATCATACACATAGTTAAACATTTTGTTAGGGATATAGTAATTATGCAATACTTAGCTATAAAGGCATTTTTTACTTGAATATATAAGGTAAAATAAGATGCAAGACAAGTATTTGTGTTTATTTACGAATGTCCAAAGTTCTCCATCGTATGATATGTGGTTAGTATACCTCTAGTCTTATAATCGATTATGTTAATTTGATTATAATTATAAATTCCAAGTATTGCTCGTGTTTCAGTTCTTGTTTGCGTAGTCCATCCTTGATTATGATTTAGCTTTTCGGTTTTGTATCCACAGGTTCCACTTGTTATGTTGTTATGTCCAACTTTGTAAGCTGTGTCAGGTTTTAGCGGTTACGTATCCAGATTATTTTGACCTCTCCGGCTGGTAATCCTGGTTGCTGTTTTCATCTTGTCAGTTCTACAATAGAATTTAAAAATGTAGGCAAATACAGACTGTGTAATATATTGTTATTAATGTTACAATTTGACAATCGATTACTTTTGATTTGTTTTTATCGTGTTTCTGCGGGTGACTATTGAATTCACTGAGATACGTTATCGTACTTTGCATATACATCCAACTTCGAATATCAATAATCAGCCAGTCATTAAAGTAAAATATTGTTAGTGATTTAAATTGTAATTTGTCGTGTTTAAATTAATGTACGTACTTTTTTTGATTTCTGATATAAAATTAATATAATTAATAATATTTCAAAAGTTGATAATTTTGATAAGGATATCTATAAAAAATGAATAATATTAACAATTTATTTAAATGAATATTATTGACATGTTATCTTCAATTTCGACTTGCTCTGTAAATGAAGTCAAACTTACTTTAGCCATTTGATTTAGTCTAAATTAAATTTGTTTTATTTAAAAAATTCACATTTACCGTATAATATTGTAGCCAAATTACAGTTCTATATAATTTATTATGTGAGACAATATTCTCTATACGTTTGGATTGGTTACGTCTTTTAATCGATATATTGAGCCTAAACGCGGATCTATTTCATCTGTGATTCAGCTGCGGCAACTTCGAGTGAGCATTCTCCAGAGCCTCCCCGAGAACCTCCGTGAGTACGTCAAACTTATGCTCAACTATGAAGCCACTGTTCGACCGGACGCTGACCAGTTCACCAAGGTTGGTCACTTTTCATCCACTCCATTCCACTCACATTAAATTCTGTATAAAATGTTCGCATTCCATCGTCACATATTATGTGCTTTATAGCAATTCTAGCAGTCTGGCTGTGAATTCAGCATCAGTGGTGGTCTTATTTCCTTCTCTTCTCTACCTGCTCTTTGTCCAACATGTCTGCTTTTCTGACATTTAGGATGTTTGACTTTCTCTCTAGTCAGAAGTCTTACCTGCTGGACCTTTCATTGCATGCACATCTAAATCGAAAATTAGTTAAACATTAATTATTAACTGTAGTCAACCTGTGTTGTTTGTGGAATTCATTTCAGTAAATTTTTTTTTAATATTTTGGCCTGTCATAACATGTATTACTCCCATTATGGGAACATTCAGACAAGTTGTGTTAATTGACTGCCTGTCTATTGCTGTTGTTTGGTCAGATTCCCTTCTTTGACGATCCAGGAGTGGCCACGTTGCAAAATCTTGACAATCTCAATCAACTCGACAATTTGGCCAAATCTCAGTTTTACAAGGCTCTGCCGAAGACGATCACTGCCTTGCCAAAGGTGAGTTTTTTACATAGACCATGACGGTTTAAAGTTAGTGTAACGGGACTGTTAGTTTAAATAATTGGTTATCATTTTCATCTGTCAAAATGCAACTTTTCCGATTTATATATTATCCATTAATCATTTCCTTCTATTTCTTCCATAAAAAATTGTACTAATTTTATTTTGTCAAAATTATTCCTTGATGTCCGTGTATTTAATATTATTGTCCTTGAAGTTACCACTAAATCTTATTTTTTATAATTCCCCTTCTCTTATCCTCCTCTCCGTCTTACTACTAGTTACCTCCCCATGCTTGGGTTCATAAACCTCAAAACTCGAGTATCTAAGTTCAGTTTTTCAACCAAATTGATGTATAATTATGCTTTTAAATAACAAACTATTAATGTGGCATTTTTGCGTATTTTCCAATTGTTCTCATATTTTGAAGAACTATTTTCAAATACATGTATTTATGCTGCCCTGCTTCTATATATTTCTTGTTTGTCTAAAAACTCTCAATCAGCTATAATTGTTCCGCACTTTAAATCTGCCAATCTTCCCTGTAGCAGTGTCTGTAACGACGCATTGCCACAGCGACTATCTTATCTCTCTCTCTTTATCTTTCTCTCTCTCTCCCTGTCTCTCCCCCTCTCTCTCTGTCTCTCTCTGTCTCTGTCTCTTTCTCTCTCTGTCTCTCTCTGTCTCTTTCTCTCTCTCTCTCCCTCTCTCTGTCTCTCTCTCTCTCCACATGCTACTGCCCTGCATTACCCCGGCCCCCCTCATACCCCGCATCAGCGTATCAACATCCACCGCGTGTACCCGCTGATGGCGGAGGAGTTCGTCAATGTCAACATGGTCCCCTTCGTGCTCCCCTCAGTGCTCCAGATAGCCGACATGGGCAGCGAGGCCGAGTTCGCTCAGTTCATCCTGCCTCGGCTCATCCCGGTCTTCAAGATTGCTGAACCCATTCAGGTACCTGTCTGTCTGTCTGTCTGTCTGTCATTGACGAGGGCCTTATCAGTCATGATTTTTATTTGAGCTTTTAGCTATTATCTTTAAAATTAAAAATATAAATGTAAAGATATCGCTAACCCTTTAATAAATCTGATCAATACATTATCATATTATATCTGTTCTGTGTAGAGGATGTTACATCTTATATTAGATAAGATTTTATAGATAGACTATTATACATAATATAGTGACATAAAGTATGTCAACCAGTTTGTATTGTCCTCAAGGTATTATTGACACGATTTCTGTCTATTTTTAATTTGATTACTTGTCTTATATTATTTAGCAATTCATGCCCGTATTAACTTTCATACTTTCATATTCAGCTTATTATGCTTTGTTGATTAGCGTGACGGACCATAATGGATCCGTTTTATTAATCACATTCAAACAATAATGTTACATCATTTTTGTCATACGTGACCGTTCGTCGTGTCTTACACCAAGACGAGATCAAGGCAATATTCAAATAACGATTAAAATATGAAACACTATTTAAAATCTGTGCTATAGTTGGTGACAAGGTTGGTTGGTAAAGATTACGATGGATGGTCCAAGTTGTATCTATTTCTCAACTTCTACGTTCCTTATTGTATGGTCTTCTAGGTTGCCGCTATGGTAAGCATACTCTGAGTATATCAGTTTTTTCATTTATTTTTTTACATAATATGAATTTGATATTATTATTTTAATTTATAAGCATAAATATTTGGCTTACTTTTCAGACAAATGGTTGTGTAGAAAATGTTGTTATGTTTTTAAAAATGAGTAGCGTGCGACGGAAGTATTTGTTTAATTTCAAATAGTATAATAATTGCATAATGAAAAATTTTAATTAAATTAATGAAGAACATCGTCTAAATTATCCATCATAGTTTACAGGTAGTCTACACAGACAGTTTGTAGTCGAAAAAGTTATTTCAAATTTGTATTGCAACTTATCGTGTAATTTCGTTTTATTGTCAGCTGCTAGTTTCATACTATGTTATACCATGGATATAACCGTGTATATGTAGCCATACTTTTATTATAATATGGTAACTATATGTGTCGTAATGTCATCGTAATAGATTAAACAGATACCTTGAGTTTAAATTTAACAAAAATTTAACAGAAAATGGTCCGTTTGTCTGAAAATGAACCCAACTTGCGGTGCCAACGTTGGTGTTTGAGATTGCATCTTTATTTCTTGCTTATGGAATTGCTTGGATGTATCAATTATATTATGATATATTATTACATATTCTTGAAGTTACTACTATTTTTCGTTGACTCACCGACATAATTGCGGTGTGTATCGGGTTGCCGTTAGTAATCATAGGAGTTGGTCGCTTACCATCCGTGCCGAGTGTGGACATGTCATAGTATGTTTCCATCTCCAATTCATGTGAAACAGAACGCTTTTATCAGCGCTGTCATCACTTTTAATCTTTGATAATTAGATGAGTTTTGAAACGGAGAAGTAATCAATAATGTTGCTAATTAATTTTTAGCTATAATAGATTAGATTTACAAAATCAGTCACTTCTTACTCCCCATATCTACTTTAATTATATTGAAAAATAGTGTCTAAAAATTCAATATTGTTCAATGTTAATGGAGATTTTCATTACGACTACTCAAGAACCTTAGCAGGATATAAATTAGTTATTATCGATTAATTTGTATTTACTGTTAACAACTGATTTAAAAAAATCAGCTGATTAAATCAACTGATTTAACTGATTATTAAAAATTAATCGATATTCGCTAGAATCCTATAGTAACATGCTGTCGGTCCTGAGTTACGAACGTCTTGAACACCTTGATTCTATATACTGATAATAGGTTTTTGTCACTTTTAATAGGAACAGTTGTTGTCTAAGTTGGTTAGATTATAGAATTACAATTAATAATTGATATATTTTGGAGTAAACATAGCTTTGTTTTTAAAGCATTGTTAAACGCTATATAAAAATTATTCATATAAATTGTATGGTAATTGACCTACTTTACTTAACTGTGAAGGTTATATCATGATTGACAGAGCAGGACTGTTCTCAAATTATTCATATAAATTGTATGGTAATTGACCTACTTTACTTAACTGTAAAGGTTATATCATGATTGACACAGCAGAACTATTCTCAAATTATTCATATAAATTGTATGGTAATTGACCTACTTTACTCAACTGTGAAGGTTATATTATGATTTTGCTTGGAAAAGTAAGAGTTATCTCACGGTTATCTTCACACTGATGTTATGATTCTTCTATCAGCACAATTTAGCTTTTTAATTTGTGATTGTTAGCGAACCAGACCAGGTCCTATTGTCTCATCTCTCCCTCTCTCTCCCACTCTCAAATTCTCTCTCATCTCATCTCCAGATTACTCTGATGTTCCTCCAAAATCTACCCATTCTCCTGGCGAAGTGTCCCCGCCAGGAGTTCAAAAATTATGTCCTTCCTCTCATGAATCGAGCTCTCGAATCCAACAATGCGCAAGTTCAGGTAACTATTTACTGTCCATGTTGTGCTGTCAGTCTGCTCTTGATCAGATTATCTGCAGATATTCGGAGTGGTCATGCTTACATGGCGTTTAATTATTGTATTTAAATCATTTGAGTCATAAATCAGAAACTAATAGCTCAGTTAAATAAAATTCGTTTCACTAAATTTAATCAATATTGATGTCGGATAACTTGTGATGTAATATTTTTATAGGTAATAGTTTGTAAATAATATCACGGTGGCCTACCGCGTATTCTGGATATATATATATATTATGTCGTATAGGAAATAGACGCCTATGTATTTATTAACATTCAATCTGATTTCAATGAGATACTGATGTACTGCCTTTATAACATCACAGTACCCGCCTATTTTTAAGCGACTACTGCATCCCGTTGTGTTGCCGGTTCAAACTGATGCATACGTCAATCGGAGGCTCTAACAAACACATAGTGCTTTTTTATTGAAATTGTGGCATCTATTTAATATACACTATGAACCATTTATATAAATTTTGAACATGTGAGTATTTTCTTTGTTATAACTTATCGACGTGTCCTTTGACAAATGTTTCCCTTGTCCATATTGTATTCATTTGACTTGACAGAAATAACCAGCGATTGTATCAACTACAGTATTGGGTGACAAACACTCAGGTTAACCACATATTTTTGCTTTTCTGCTAATAATATACTAGTAAATCAGATATCATTCATTGTTTGGTACACTTATTACTCTAAGGTGTGTAATATATTCTATTCTTTCCTAGGCCTAGTCTGAATGCATATTAGTGATAGTGTTTCCTCACAGTCCACCCACCACCCATCTTCCCCGCTTGTGCAGGAACTCTGTCTCAACATTCTGCCCACTGTGGGACACATGATGGAGTTCAGCACACTCAAGAACGCCATCATTCCACGGATCAGGAAGCTCTGCGGCACTTGTGGCATGCTTACGGTAACCTTAAGTGGCCTTCTTACTATTGCTGTTAATAGCTGAGCAAGATTCGTGGTAGGGATCTCTTGGAATTCCAAAAGAAAGGAGACATATTTGAACTTTTTAATATCCTTCATGTATGACTCTTTACGTTGTTTTTAGCTTTTTTAAATTAATGTAATATGATTAATACGAATTTTAAGTCAAACCTGTTTTGGAAGTACATTCTTATGCGCCCCGCTATGTATTATTATAATATCCATGATTCAATCCGTATTGTATCGTTTTTAATGGTTCTAAAGCTGGATTGATCATCTTCCAGAACTCGTCAGTAGAATGTATCATAAGACCAACGCTGCTAACCACTTGATCATCCGAGTTAACCTGATGGGCAAGGAAAAGACTTTCTAGCTATTAAAATTTGGTTCATTATAGCAAGAACACATTATTAATTGACTTATTCAAGTAAATATAGAAGCAATGTACATAATATAGTCTACGTTTGGGTAAGAATTGCTTTCAAGGGACATTTTAATGTGCTTTGCAGAGTAGTTTTGTTTATAACATGTCTACATGTTATGTTTAATATAATTCTATAACCTGTAGATATTACAGTAAGATGTATGTAATTTACGACAATATAAATAGTTAATTCCAATTTTGTTAGCCATAACAGTTAAATAATTGATTAAAGAAGGACATGTGCAGAGTTGGCTAAAGATACGATTTAACAATAATCGTTTCATAATGTTGTTCGTAAATCTTTGTTTTATCTCATGGGTTTTACTGGTAACATACATACATTGATTGCATAACCTATAACCTAAAAAGCTGTAATCATTATGTTTTTATCAATGTTAGATTTATTCTGGTTGTTATTAATATTATTAACAACTGCGTACGCAGGGAACCAGATATTGCAGTAAAACCGTTTCACCATTTTGTGGTACAGTTAAGTGACTGTGCTCACGATGTTCTCACAAATGTTAGTAAAAATTTGAAATCATTAGTCGGTGATGATTGCTCTGTTTGTCAGATTGAGCGTGTTGATTCTTACCTCAATGAGCTCAGCTGCTACATATTACATGCTTTAAATCGATAGCTGTTGTAAATAGTTCTGCGCAATATTGGTACACAGACGTCTTGATGTTATTAAAATGAGGTCTATTGCAAATAGTGTTATCACAAATAGTCATCCATAATAATAGATATTTTACGATTATATTTATATATTGCCATTATTTTTTACAATTGATCGACAATTTTTTTAATTTATTTATTGTAAGTTGACATTAATTTATATTTTAATGCTCATTATAGCACATTCAAGCATATCGTACTAAATCGTACATGCAATTAAATAAAAAGCAATAATAAATATAAATATTAATAATTATTTAATAATAAATATAAGTAATATATTAACGAAATTTTTTTAATTTTGTTTATTAATAATCATTATATTATATAAATATATATATATGATAATAATAAATTGTCAATAGCTTTTTTCCAAAAAAAACTTCTCGTCGGTATCTTCCGTGTTACTCTAGCCAACAATGTAGGCGGCTTCTTCCATTCTGATGTTGTTAATGGTTTTGTCTCCTCTTGAAAGACACTCCTTGTACCATATAATATTGTTTATAGTCGAGAGACAATAGAATAAATTCCTTCTGTCTGGAAATAGCGAAATGAGTTTGTTGTTTTAGAAGTTATTAATGAAATATAATATTGTATATATTGTCGACATAAAATGTATTGAATTTTTTCCCACAAATGCTCCGAATATTAGTTGAAACGCATTCACACTCCATTTTGCTTGCACAAGTCGGTTTGCAGTCTGTCGACGTTTTGTATTGTGCAAACGGGTTGAAAGGCACCAACTCTCCGTTGTGTTTGCACAAGCCTTGGCTTTAGCTCTATAGTAAATAATGATTAATAAAATTATTGATTTAATAAAAATACCTCCTACCTTCTCGAATGAATAATATATACAGTATAAAACATGTTTACTAATGAGATGAAACATGACGTTTGTGAAATTTTTCTTTTTGATATTATCCACATAACCAAATAGAGATCAGCTATGCAATTTGCCCTCCCACTTCTAGAGCTCAAAACTATTTTTGTGCAAAACTGAATTGTTGTTTATTGAGCTACATTCTCATCCTAGGCGTATCTGTTTTTACTGTATTACTTATTTTTCATGTGAACAATTTTCTTTTATCACAATATATACTTACATAAATTGAAAAAGTTTTTAATATTGAACACGTAGTAGCCTGGTGCTTGATCAAGTTTCACTATTTTGACGTGAACATAGCATAATATACTTCACTGTTACTCGAAAGATATTTTCCAAGCTCCGAGGGAGTTATTATCTCCTAAACGCCGTGCCTGTTGCCCTGTACAGGTGCGGGTGAACTGTCTGGTGTGCATCGGGAAGCTGATGGAGCACATGGACAAGTGGTTCGTGCTGGACGAGGTGCTCCCCATCGTGCAAGAGGTCCGCTCCAGGGAGCCCGCGGTCCTCATGAGCATCCTCGGTGAGTTCACTTCACTCCACTCGACCTGGTCTGGTCTGGTCTGGTCTGGCTTCATTGGTTTTGGTTCACTCGCGTCAATACACACCTAGCCGGACTGTTTAATTATACTTTGTTAATCGGACTACTTATACGGAGACTAAAAAAACATTTTATAACAGTGTTGCCACCATTCCTGAACAGCTCCTTTGATTTAGGGGGGGGGGGGGGGTAAATGTTTACCACTTCCCCCCTTTTTTCTTCCCCACTCCTCTATTTCTCCTCTTCTACCCCTTATTTATTCCCACCCTTCCCCATTTATTCTCTTTTTTCTACCCTTCCTACTTACCGCATATTAAGGTATAATATATTAGGCCATCTATATATATTTATTGCTAGTGTTATAAAAATGTCTGGCAAAATAGACAGTAAGAACTTTGTGTTAATTACTCTATGATAATGTATAGTGTGTGTGTTTTCTAAATTGTAACAATGACCGTTTCTGTTAATATTATATTGAAAACCATTATCCTTTGATTTTTTGTTTTATTATTGTCATACATATTTGTGTAAGGAATACATTGGGTGAGGCGCAAAAATCCTGAAACGACCCCTCCTTGGAAAAACCTGGTTACTGGTCTGCCTTGTATAGCTGAATATCTACGGTGCTCCCCCCTCCCCTCCCCTCTGCAGGTATCTATCGAGTGGCCTTCTCCCACAAGAAGTTGGGCATCACCAAGGACTGTCTGTCCACCCGAGCTCTCCCCTTCCTTATCCCCCTCTCGATGGACAGCAATCTCAACCTGACCCAATTCAACGCATTCATGCAGCTCATAAAGGAGATGATCGCCCGCATAGAGACGGAACATCGAGGCAAACTGGAGCAGCTGCACTCCTTGCAGCAGGAACAGAAGTCAGTTGTTGCCTTGGTTTTGTATATACTTTGTTTTAAAATAGTGGCCGTCTATAACTTTTCATATTTTTTACTAATTTTGTTTCAAATATACAGATATTACAAGCTGTGCTACTCTCTTAGTAGTATATCTGAACAAGTGTGTGTAATCAACAAGCTTTAATGGGATATTGCAAAAGCCGACGTTTCCAATCTAAAGGATTAAGAAAACCGATTAAACTGATTCAATTAAGATTCAATTACACTCTTTGAAAATATAAAAAGCAAACGAATGCAGTTATATATAAAAAACTAATTTGATCTGTAATTAATCTATTAAACTGCACTTTTGCCATGTTACTCTTGTCTACTTTTTTCTTTCTCTTAGGCTTAGGTTAAACCGAATTAATATTAATTAATTTCCTTGAATTACTTTTTTGTCTTATTTTCATAGATACATATTAAAAGCTGTGCCACTTAATATATATTATATTTATACCGCTGTGAATATTATGAACATATTACCAAGCAGGGTATTGCTCATGCCGAAAGCAATCTTCTTCAGAGATTACTTTGAAATCGATGTATTTGAACTTGCAAACGTTATTGTTTTCATACTCCCTGGCAATATCAATTATAATAACATTGAAGAAGGTTCTATGTGTTTATTTATTTAACTAATGTTTTAATGAAAATCGACAATTCAGATGTAAATCTCACTGAGTTGACCGCTTTCTTGATGCCGCTAGATGTTGCCTAATAAAGAATGACGGATAATTTTTTCCTCAACATTGTTCAGAAATAAATTCTACACTTTCCATCTTCATCTAGGTCTGCCTTTATAAAAATTCGCTTTAATAGTCGCTGAGAGCCAAACTGATGGTCAACGACGGCTCCATTGGAATTAAGAAAGTTTCAAATATCTTCAATCGTTTATCTGCGCTTAGAATTCTTATTTCCGTGTGGTCAATATTATGACCTTTGAGAACTTTTTAAAGGCGATTGTGACCCATCAATAATTAATGAGTAATTGTCTATTAGCGCTATATGGAGTTTGAAACAGGAAGCTAATTTGCAAATCTTCCAATCCGCTCAGTTTGTACGGGATACGAGAATATTGTTAGCGAACCGCTGAAAGTATCTCCTGAAATCTGTTTAAAAGTAACTTAAAAATGGAGAAAAAAAAAATTCAAATCAACTCCAACGCGCAAACTGATTGCCAGTGTTTTATAATATAAGGTTGTTACTAATTGAATTGATGTATCAACTGTGCCAGTTAGAATGTCTTGATAACATGTTTGTTATCGTCACACTTTTCATAATGATATGAAGCTTTTGGATACCAGCGGATGTAAAAAAATACAGTTTGAAGATATATTTTTTATAAATGACACTTATTGATGTATTTGAAGTTAATTTTACCCTGCGCTCTGTTCTTGCAACCTCAGCGTGGATGGTAATCGGGAAATTAATAAGGAAATTTTTTTATAGGCGTATTAACTTAATGGCAAAGGATACTAGGTCTTAGTACAGTTTAGCCAGCCACCTTGTTATGACTGTGTCCAGTACTGTGTTCAAGTGGTCTACTTACCTGGAATTTTATTTCATAAGAATGATAGAAGTCGAGGTTATCATTTCATTAATTTTTTGTTGTTGTCTTTTTGATTATAAAATAGTAAACTGTTATTCCCAAATACGATATTATTTCACTTCGAATAATGAATTGGAAGATTTGAGAATGAATGAATAAATAAACAAATTAAAAATGTATATAAATAGAACTAGAAATAACGATCATTCCAAACCAGTTTTGATCCTTGAGAATCTGCAGCTGACAACATATATGTCCAGATATAGCTTTGTTGAGTGGAGTTGCTAGCAAACCTATTAAGAGACAAATTAATTAACAAACCTATGATTGTAGATCTGATATCTAAATGTTTGTATTTATAGTTAAGTATAAAAATGTTTTAAATTTTCCATTTTGAAAAAAATAGTGTCTTATTAAAAATTAGTTGCATCTTATTATTATTAAGAAAGCTTCATAATATGAGTTTAATTCTAATTTGTGTAAACATAGTTAATCATTAATTATTATTTGTATATTTCACACTTAGAAACTGATACCCGGTAATGTTGTGAGTTTGTAAAGAGAACAGAATCAATCAGAACGTGTTGATGATTACTACAGGCGATCGGGTGTAGGCTTTATAGTCCTTTCCAGTTGTTAAAACAATCTTGATGGTTTTAATTAAGTCTTGGCTATTTAATCAAAATAATAAAATTAGCGCTAACTCAGTGATTCCGTCCTAGTCTGCCTCATTAGAGAGTAATTCTCGTGTAGGCTACACGTATTCCCTTTACAACGTTTTGTTCCTCTCTGTGTAGTTGTCGCTGTACTCTTTTTCTCAACTCCACTTAACAACTCCGACAATTCCTATCCAGGGATTTCGCATCACATTTTTATGTACCTGTTACGTTAGTTACTGGCGTACAATTCAACTTTGCGTGGGTTTAATCTTGCTTTCCCAATGCCTCTATATCTATCAGAAGAAGAATAGACGCCTACCTACCCAACCTACCCAACCTACCCTAGCCTTTATCATTATCACTACTATACTTTCACATATTATTGTCGTTCAGTTGTGTTTGTTTTTTTAAAATAATTTTTTGAAGAATACATTTTTTACATTCTATTTCCTTGACAGCTGCAAATAAGGCGAATTGTTTTTATTAAGGAAGAATAAGATGGTGTTTTCTGTTCTGTAGTATCTTAGCTTAATTAGATTTGTTTGTATAGATTTCCTCTATGTATACTATTGCCAGTGCATCATGTGTAATAAATAATACTTCCACAGTCAGTCCGCATCATATCACTATAACGGCTCTGTATCCTTCCCACACAATCCACACAATCAATCCTTGTATCGTATAACCAACAACGTATAATAAAGTCGTGTTAAGATAGCAAAAAATAATACATATTATTAAATATATACCTTTTATGTGAATTTAAATCCATAACTGAATATTTGATACTGCGTAGGTTGACTCGGTGGATGTATGAACTCAGGTTCTAGAGTGTCCTTAACAAGAACTCCCGCTTGAAGGATGCTACCTTATAGTGTGTGTATGTGTGGGGTGGGGGGGTGTTTGTTAGCGGATCTTGTTCTCGTGATCAGAGAAAGATGGGAACAGTCTTTTGACGTTGGTTCACCCCACGACACCTGCGGTAAACTTAGTCGCTTACAGGGGAGTTACTAAAGTTAGGTGTGCCAGTGTTATTAAATATCGTACATATTTTAATTATAATAATGCAAACGCTTTTTCTACTCTGTTGTTTATACTTCTGTTGTGTGTTATATTTATAGCTATAGTTCTTCAAAGTAGCACGAAGCCGGCCGGCATTGTATACTTCCTTAAACTTGATACGAGTATACTCATAATATGATAGCTAACATATTATCATATTTAAGAGTTTGACTTAATTGCGCCCTTAAGGTACTATTCGGCTGCCTGCCGGCATGACAGGTGTATTCAACAATTATAAATAGTAACAATTTCTTTTACGGTATGTAATGCTTTGTTTAAAATTGGATACGATAAAGCTACAAAAAAATTGTAATCCTTGAAGGTTGAAAATTTTATAAATAGTTTTATTTTATTTTTGTTTCGATTAGTTGTGTAAAAAATATACATATTCAATAATAGGACCTCTTCATGTATTAGTAGATATGGATTTTGTTTATTTACTAATTTCTGGTATACGACGTCAATAAAAAAAGTGACACTGTATCATGAATGTAGAAGGTTTGTCTTTCTGTTTAAGGCAGCATACATCTCTTCTCTTTTATCTCCAATCGGTCATCGTATTCACTATATCCTAGCTACATTCTCGTTATCTCTCTCCCTCGCGCTCTCTATACTCTCTCCCCAAAAGAATAACATTTTTTCAACAGAGGAGCGAATAAGGAATAAAGAGATGTCGTTAACGTGGGCGGAACACTGGGATTGTTACTGATGGTGACACCGAGACTCCTTACCCTCTCAGGGGTGCCGGATGTGTTAAGCAGAGTGATAGCTTGTGGATCTTGGTCTTGTCTGGGTGATTGTAAAGGACCACATCATTTTGTACAGTAAATTCGGTTGATTTTTGGTGCGATCGGATGCGACCCTGTGGCACACTGTTATTTCCAAGAAAAAGAATTTCTATCGATTTGCACGCGTTTTCGACGTCTAGAGCTGAGGAAGCTGAATAACCGTTTAATTGAAGAGTTGGAATCCGCATTTTAGAATCTTGTTACTGAAAATATGGCGATCGGTGGTCGAATGCTGTTTTGAAATATACGATGTAATAATCCGGCTTGCAACATTAGACTCTTCAAGATTAATATCTATATGAAAGGCTTCCATTGGGCCTTAATGTGGGTTGGTGATCTCATGAGGTTTCTTTTAGTAGACTGTAATTCTCTTTAAACTTTGTGAAGTCTCACCATTGTTTAGTGCAATTTGGCGTTTTAAGTTGAGGTAATAATAATGTTCCGAAACCCATGCGTGGTTGCATTCATACATTAATGGATTGTTTATGTAGTAGAGGGAATTATATATAATTATGTGTCCTCCATGTATGAATGTTACCTTTAAAGTCAACTAGTGTCTCTTAGTCAGTTATCTATGAACATTGATATACTTTTGACTGTATACTAAATAAAAAACGTAATCTTATTTTACTGTTTTTGATTTTTATGTTGTACCTACATTATATTTCATACTAGTTACAAAAGTTGGATTAATTAAAAAAATATTTACATAATATTGTACCAGTGAACACACAGTGTAACCCTATATCTATAGCTTCAGATCAAATATTTATAATACAAAAATATGAACAAACGTGTAAAATCCACTGTTCTCTCTTTCTTCCAGAACGATTCAATTTACCACTTCTAACAACGTGCCTGTGCCTTCTCAGAATGGACACGGGGACCAGGGTGAAAGGTCGATGGTGAGAGGACGGTCACTCTTCGCTTTTCAAGTCGCTTATTGCTGTTTTATGTGCTGTTTATTGTTAAACAAAATCAGTGCAAGCGTTATTAATAAAACTGTGATGTAATGGATCGCGTCTGACATAAAATAAAATATCAGTGTTTATTTATGCTTTCCTGAATAGATTTTGGGATATTTAATTCATAATATTATGTTCCTCGGATACTATCCACAGAACAAATATTACACTAGACGAGAAGATGAAGACACACTGTAGTTCATACATGTTTCAATTAAAGAATTTAATATAATTATTGATCCTGCTATCTTGAGCATAATGAGAACAATGATAGAGATTATATAAATTAATTGCTAAATTAGTAGTCACTATGTGGTCTAATATCTGATAAAGGTTCGAGATATTATGCTATACATAACTTATAATAATATTTGTAGATTGATCATATCTATATTTACCCGTTTGTAACTAATTATGCTTTCGTGTAGAGCAAGTTGAAAAATTTGTAATAATTAATAATACTTAATCATTTGCACATAAATAATTAATATATCTATTATGCGAATTAACTCATTGATAATTTTATTAACTATACCAAATTGTGTTTTTTTTAAATTATATAACTTCTGTATACAATTTTTTACATGTATTACTCACATAAAACTAAATTGTAGTTTAAAAAAATTAATTTTTAAATTTAATCTACTATCAAATTTAAAAAGATAATGACAATGTTAAATTTGCACTTAAAACTAATTATAATAACTTTTATTTGTTACAGTGGACCTAGATATTTAAATGTAATCATAATATGCATCACAATCATTATTTTTTTGCAAAGGAGTGCTCGTTTATATTAAACATTTATTCTATGGATGTTGAACTTGTATTTATTTGTATACTTCAGAAATGCAGGTGTATATAGTCAGAATTGTAATAAATAATTTTTTCAGATCAACATGGTAATTACCACAATTTACACGGTGCCCGCGACCGGGAAAAACCAGAAAAATGCTTAAGCCACCGGGAAAACCTGGAATTTGACGAATTCAAGGGAAAAAACGGGAATTTATCTATTTACAGAATACAAACCGGGAATTGATCTTGATATTTCAGTCGTTTGCATTTTTAAAATTATCTACTGGCACTTGCCCAGTCTTTTATTACCTTATTAAAGTGACTTTTGTCATTTTCAACTAACATAGTTTGTTTTGCTGCATAATCATATATTATTCTATTATTGACTTCTTTTACCCTAAGAACAGCCATTATAACTGTAGGGAATTAAGAAAAGGAAAACAGGGAAAATGACAATTATTAGCCTGGAAGAACCGGGAATTCGCTTGTGATAATAGCCCGGACACCTTGAAATTAGATGGTTTCAAATTATAATAATTGCAACTTTTACAATTATTGAACATATTTTATTACAATTTTTGCAATATCATTATCAGCCAATGAACAGTGAGTCATTCAATTTATTGATTCTTCCCTCCCATCTCTCAGATGGACAGCTTCCTCTCCACCTTCAGTCTGGGCGGCCCCCCCACCAAACCAGTCCCCACCACCGCCTCCCCTACCACCGCCGCCGCCGTCCCAGCTGCCGCCTACACGGCCACCATTCTGGACACGGACAGCTCGGCGGACCTGCCCCAACTCTCGCGGCCCTGCCTCTCACTGGAGGACAAGCAGCGGTTGGCCGCCCAGCAGGAGCAGATGTCCCGGTTCAAGAGTCAACCGGCCCTGCTCAATCCTGGACCCCGGCCCTCCCAGGCGCCCCGTGTCCCCCCGCCCAAGGTGAGCTTTATGACCAGGCCTCCCTCCTACACGACTGGATATTATTTTGTTTTAACAAAAACAAGATAGAATTTATAAAAAAACAAAAAAACGGTGATTTTTCGTTATATATAAAAGTTTTATATGAGAATATATTATAAATGTAAATTTTAGCATGTAGGTATATTTAGAACTTTCTGTGCTACGCACATATTTTTTAACTATACTGTAATAATTATATTATATACAAAACATATTGTCCAAAGTATTTCATTGATTTTCAAATATTACTTTCATTTTCATATTATTATGAGGATTAAATTTTGTTCTGGCTGCTGTTCTTTTCCCGTATTTTTTTATATTCATATTTACTGTAACTTAGTTTTTTTAACAAATATTTAATTTTAAAGAAATAAGTTTTATCATTGTGTGTCCTAACTTACTATAAATGAGGTAACTAGGACACTTTTTAATTATAACAGTTAAAACTCACCTTCCTGTTTAATTAGAATAACAGGTGCTATTTGCTGTATAAATTTTAATTAGTCATCTGAAAAGGGGAAAAATGAGTAAAAAATATTTGATCGTTTTCAAAATAAGACAGAAAGTACAAAAAACGGTCCCAAATAACCCCGCATGACGATAATATAATTGGGGAATTTTTAGTTTTAATTAGAAATAAATGTTAGGAAAGATTTGAAAGTTCCTTTTTTGATTTTAAATTATAATATTTCCTAGTCTTTATGTTAATGTTAAATTTGTATAATATCTGTATATCTTTTGTATAAACTCTTTTTCTGCAGAGATGTTTCAAAACTAGTGTTTGAAAACTAACAAACATGTCAGAACCGATATATGTATCTTGCAAATTTCGATTTTATAAGGAGATCGTTTTTGTTTTGATTTTTAAACAACAAAAAATTTTTTAAAGATAATATTTTTGTAATTAAAATAATTTATTTACTTGCAACAATAAAGACCAGCCAACTGAGTGTTGTTTTCGGCCGCTCTAGAAGGTTCGTAAATTAATCCTTCCCTGTGCATAATTTCACACTAACGAAGGACTTGACGGCAACTCTGATGGAGAGGAACCTGCAATCGATGGGCCAGTCGAGGCCAAACTACAACATCGGCTCCCCCACCTCCTCACAGCCGCCTCAGCCAATGGGTAGTGGTGGCGGAGGAGGGTTCGGCAGCCAGCTTTCTATTGGCTGGTCGGGCAACCAATCAGGACCGCCGGCAGCTACGGCACCGATGAATATGAGCTCGTTGGACGGCTTGTTCGGCGGTTCCAGTGGTGGTGCCTCCGGTTCAATGTTCGGGCAGCGTGGCCCGAGTCTGAATCAGATGCGACCGTCGGGAGTGGGGATGATGGGAGGTGGGGGGATGGGAATGCAGATGACTCCCAGAAATCAGGGGTTCCCACTTCAGCAGCAGCATCAGCAACCTGTGCCGGCCAAACCTCTGTCCAGTTTGGATATTGACGATCTGTTGGGTTGATTCTAGGAGGATGTCAGTCTACTCTCGGTCTCTCAAAACTTTCACAATAGGCCATGTACATATCTTGAACACTGTTCCAATAGTCATTCTCACTGCGCCAATGTTTATTCGGATTGGTTGAAACTGTTTACCATAACATGGATGTGAGATATAAAGACATGATTAATTGTTTGTGAATAATAGCTATGGTCAATATTTAGTTTAATCATTGTTTAAATAGCACAATCCCGATATAAATATTTATTTTAAAATTAAATAATGTTCATTTTGTGTGTATTTAATCTGTGTATTTAATAATATATTATATACAGAACAAACGATATTAATACCTTCATTTAGAATAATTCATGTTAAACTAATTTAAATGGTATAAATTATATTTGGTAGTATATTACATAATAAAAGCATGAGATAAATCTTCTCGCCGTGATATCGTCATCTATGTTTAGGTATTTTTTGATATCATTCATAGAACATATTTGTTGAAACAGTCATTCTTGATTTATTCTGATACCATTGTATATATGAAAACAGTCTACCTATAACACTAATATAATCGATTAAATAATATATTCCTTGTCTCTGTTAATGACATAAATTACATGTTATGTAGGCATTGTCGTCTCGTTATCTTACATTTTTCAATATTTACTCAACTGTTATAATGGAACAACAAATCAACATTTCTTGTGAATTATAGCTGTGTCAATACTTCGATTCCATTCCCAACTCATCGATGATCTAGATTATGTGGCGTGTGTTGTTTACACTGGTGTCTTTCTACATTTAAATCCGCAACAGCGGCACACTATATGTACTACAAACCCATTGTGAAGGGGTCTGATATCCGATCAAAACCAAAGTTTATGTTGCACCTCATTACAACGATAGAAGTATAGCGATGATTCTTGACAATATAATATCCAAAATATCTTAATGCGGTCTTAATAAACAATTTATACCATTTTTATAACGTGCGTGTTAATAAGTATTGTTGAACAAAAATATAATAATCAATGTTCATCATGCATTCAATTTTAGTTGTTAAATATTGAAAACGCTTTGAGAGAGATTATTTTACTTTCTAGAGATGGTTGAACATGTCCGTTAATTCATACCTGGATTTTTAATTGATTTGGCAAATGATTTCAGAGATGCTTGGCCTGATAATAAAAATATAATTTAATAGATTGATATATTGATAAACCACTCTCTGTAAAATGAACAGCTACTAAAAGGGGAAAATATTCTACTAATCCTAAAACAGAGTAAATAAACAAAGTGTTTCTCATATTATGATTCTTCATCAGATGACATATTGAAAAATTGTCAAAATGCTAAACCGAAAGATTACAGTACAACTATCAATGATTTTTATTTAGTTTGAGTAAAATATTAAAAATATTTTTTAAAGTAAAAATGCGAGAGGTCTCCAAGTATATTCAATATTTCATTATGTCTTCGTAGCATCAGTTGATTTTAGATTTCAGTTTGTTAATAAGAATGCTTTCTTAATGGATCTGTTGGCAGTATGGTTCCGAGGAACAGTTTTAATTATCTCCGAGAAGTTTTGTTATATGTATTTGTGATGTTTAGATTGATTCAACCAGGTCACAATGGATATATGTAAAAAAACGTATAAATGTCAATATCTCCCAGGCAATCAAAACTGATACACAAAATCACAATTTTCCAACTTATCTGTACAGCTTGCAATAACACATTGGATAATCATACACACTTCTTTTCTCAAAGCTGAACTGAAGATGTCAGATCAATTTAACTATGGAAACACTCTTTCAGCAATGACATGTCTTAACACTACAATGAAGGACATCACAACATCCATTCAGATAATTCAGCCCCAAAGACTTCCAACTACCAAAGGCAGAATTGATCTCGTTAAAAATAGCACTTTCATCAACAAACACACCTAGAATCAACCTAGGCCATGAAAAAATGTGAATTACTTTCTTGAGTTTACTTTCATTTTCCCTTTTTTATACTCTTTTAATTAATCTAAATAAAATTTAATATTGTGTTTGTTTTATCAATCGGTTATCAACTATACAGAAGAGATTTATTCTCAGCGTCTTGTTTATTTAGATCAGTTTAATTAACAAAATGTTCTCTTTTTATTGTGGTATATTTGTATATTTATCAATTTATTTTTTTGTATAAATTACTCTAATTTAGTTTGTATCACCTATGTTTTCTATTATTATGAATCTCTATTTTTTAATGTAAACACAAGCGCAGAAAATAAGAAACGAGCGAATTTGATCCGTCCAATTCGATCTCTTGTTCCGGGCGGGATTGTACGGTCTATCAACAAAAGCCGGAGTGTTCACTCTTCGAATTGGCCTCCTGTTCTCCAAATTGTCTATTCGATCTGTCTTAATACATTCACGATACACCTGTATTGGCCACTGGCGTTGTGTGGCGCATAATTTGAGGTATCTTTGACTGCTTTTGTGGGGATTCCATTCCACATAATCTTCCCAGAGTTCACTTTTCCTTGAATTCAGTCAGCTAATAATTTTCTATCAAAATCACGTTTTTAGCCTTTTAGAAGTTTACAATTAATTAGACTAAAACATGACGGTGCATAACATCTACTATAGCAATATTGTTAACAGAAAGTCAGGATTCAAATATAATATTTTAAGTTTCATTTTCTATGACTGCATATAAAATGTTATTTATAAAAAAAATTTAAAGTAAAAAACATTTCATTAATCAAATATTTATATATCAATTTAATTAGATTGATATTTTATATTATTTATTGCATGGTATATAACGAACCTTTCAGTTTTAAAAATAGATGTTTAACGTTGTCTGTGGATTACCCATCAAGGGTTTTACTCATTCTGTAGAGAACAATATAAAAAAACATTATATAACTTCAGAAGCATGTTAGTTGGATCAATAGTCAAAGTATATATATATATATTTCATTATTAGTGACAGCAATTATATAATGAAGAATTACTACTTACAAATATACATTTTGTCCATAAAGTCACTCGCACTTACTATAGAAGAAATATAAAGTTTTGAGAAAACTAAATTATTTTTCAAGAAAATGCCCTAATTGTGTTGGTATCCATCTATAACGAAACGGTAGGAAGGTGATCAATAAGTGAAATAATACATTAAATGTACTCTTGTCTGATGCACAAATAAGGGAACTTGACCGATTAATATCATATTTAATTACACCTAACAATTGATGGTGGTGTATAATAGTGTAATAATTCCTTCTATCAAATATGTAATATCTGATTTTCATTCTATGAGCCCGTTTAACATTCCCTCTTCTTCCAATCACCACTAACTGTCCCGCTAATGAAAGAGGTCTCTAATCCTTTCTTTATTTTATAGCTAAGGAGCCACAGTATTGTGTGTAATATTTGAATTGTGTCATAATTTATCATTGTGGTACTTTAGGAGGCCAAACAAGAAGATGCGTCGGTCGCACTCTTGTTTTTTTGGAAAAATCATTTTATTGCTTCAGTTAACTGATTTCACTAAACTTAAATTCAGGTAACCATGTTCACATTTGAAGCTCTATCTGGCTACCTTTTTTGGATTTAGCCATAAAGTCATATTGATATACATTTATATTAAGATATTTTCTAGGAACTTACTTTTTTCACATGGTGCGTGACTTTATGGACACCCTGTATAATAAATCAATGATAAATTGTTTATCTATTCGTTACGATTCAGATCGAATTTTTTCACTTAAGTAGTAATAGAGTTTTTAGGCTTTATAGTGTCATAATCTCATTTGTATATTATTTAAAATTGTGTTAAATTATAATAATCAAGTATTTGAATTTTTTAACATTTTCTATTTGTGTAATTGTATTGATATAAAGAAATATCCCTCTATTAAAAAACACACGAAAACACTTCCCTGTGAATTTAGCTTCTCAACGGAGGAATTATAATGCATTTGAGATAGTATGTGTTTGGCTTCTTAGGACTTATCGGCTTTTTAGGACTGTTAATTAAGTATTTATGACATGTGTTTTCTCTGAATCGGCAATATTGCACTGGTGGGTGGCAATAGAATCGACACAACAAAAGCTCCATGATCTTTTTTTTTGTCGCGCTTCCAAGAAAGCTTGTACTCGACACGGTATAGAAGGTAATTGCTACATCACGGAATTTTGTTCATCTAATCGCATTTCTTACATATTTTTCGTTTGTTGACCAAATTAATGCTTGAGAAAAATGATCATTTCCGTTGCAGACGTTTTTCTGGGAGAGGTTGTCTTGGAATAAGCCAAACAATTATGCCAGCAACATAACTACCTTTGTATTCGATTAGGACAGAAATAATTTGTTTACAATTTATGGGCTGAATGGGATACTTTTTATTGTAGTGCTGTAGTCCATATTTCTTAAATAATGTTACAACATTAAAATTTCTCTTACAAGAAATGATTCTACTATACATTACTTATTTTATCCTTATTTGTTTTGATCTCTTTTGTTTGCCTTATGATGTATAAGTTTCACACCTTGTAATTTTGTCACATCTGTAATTTTGTTATTTATTACAATAATATAGGTACCATTGAAGGCAATAACAATGTTGTTAGTTACTGGATTTTATACAGTTTATTAACGAGTAACTAGTTTAAATGGACGATAGTATGTCCCTAATTATACTTTTCTAAAAGTAATGTTTAAACCTTTGGCTGTGTGAACTATTGGGAATTTGTAACTGGGCAATCATCCAATTTCTGTTTTTATTCTCTCTGTTCAGATTTCGTAATATTATGTCAACTATATATGTCATTCTGGCTGTTAACATGTTTCCTGTTTCTATTTATGTTGTCCAATGTTCTGCTAAAGCAGACAAGTTCCATAATACATTATTTCTTCTCAGTTTAGAATGTGCGTCTTTGTACTATGAGCTAATTGTCTATGTTTATATTATTTTGGTTCACTTTTTGGTTTCCAGCAATATTTACTTTATTTTGTCACAAATAGAAAACGGCTTTGTGACACTTTGAGTTTCTTCACGATGACTTTGTAGTTATATGGGTTTACACTAATTGGTTTGTGGTATTGATGTTTAGCAACGTTGAAGGGTCAAATTGATACATATGGTACTTGGATATACGTTGATAAAGTGAAGTTAGGTTTTGTACTATTTTTGATTTCTAGTGAACATTTAAATGTTTATTTTTTATAAATAGGGTTTTACATATAATATCATGTACTAGTGAAATATTATTTTAAGTACATGTTAGTTTATGATCTAATTTAATAAATCATTATATATTTTAATAGGAAATAATGTAATCATGATAAAGTCAATTAAAATAAATGTACGTTTTGTAGGTAACATCGTAATGTATAGCAACAAAATGACGGCTTAAAAAATAAAACAGTTAAGCATTCTTATATTCATTGAAATATTGAAGGGCCAATTTTTCGAAATGTGAATATTCTGAACATGATGTTCTTCGTTAGCAAAAGTATTTTTAGTACTTAATTTAATGTTTTGAAAAGGTTATAGATCCTTCAAAAATTATAATACGTTTACTCCATTTAACGTAGGGTTTGTAACTCAATCTATATCGATCGAAAAATATATGACTTACTAGTAGTTATTAAATTAATTAAAAATTTGTTTTAAGCATAAAATCATATTTAAATAAGGATATTTAGTATGAAGAACTTTAGATATTATTTGTATTTTATTAAATGGGCAAATATTTTGCTCACCTTTTACCTTTTCATGATTTTTTAAAAATTGAATGCTAATTAAGATAAATTTCAATCATAAGTAAGTTTTACTTAGGAAAATAACTGTGATGAAGAAACGACTTTAGTGAAATATGTAATTTTATATATATTTGGTCAATATTTTTGTATATTTCCTATTGTACATCTTTTAAAATCTAAATTTCAAACAACATTTTTGTCTTTAAATATTTTCACATCTATCAAGTTCAAATTCAAAGCTCTTTCTATTCCACCCCTGACGATAGAAGCCCCAAATTCATGCTCTGTTGAATAAATGTACAACCTATTATAGATATTGTCAATAAAATATAACAATTACTACAAAAATAAAGGAGAATTTTTTTAAACATCTACACTGTTTGCCTAGAAACGATTTTAACAATATTTGTTTTTATATATAGTGACGTTCGTGTCCCACACGCAGTTATAAATTGCATTATAATATTTACCTTATATCATATTTCAGTTGAAACCTTCATTTATACCCAACTACACCCATAATATTGATGTATCTATTTTGTGTAGTAGTATAGATAGTCGTTTTCATTTCCTTTGATATACAATATACATAGCGTAATAGGGGGTATTTAAATATATTCAGAGAAGTGTAAATAAACCCTCTTGTGATACATGTTTTATCGGTAAATACTCATTATTTATATTTTACAATTATATAATAATTTTACTAAGCATCAGTTTGATAAAAATGTGACACCGCACCTATATATAATAAGTTCTCTAGGGCTGCTTAAAATAATTTTGAATAATTAAGTTGTATAAGTAGTATGGAACATCTCTTTCTGCATCACCCCCCCCCCCTCCGCCCACGCATTAAATTTTTTTTTGATGACTAACC
>JAUZND010010642.1:6651-29170 GCA_034780555.1 Coelogynopora nodosa
CCCCCCCCCCCAAGGTGGAGAAGGATGGGAGCAATGACGGAATTTGGAAAGTGAAAGAAGCCCCATCATCCCCACCGTCCCTTCGACGACCCCACAAATGAGTCCGGCCACGTTTGGAGGGTGGGGTGTGGGTAGTATGACAAGGTTCTTCCCGTGGGAGACGATTCAGTCATTGGAAAGACTTTTGGTACCTACACTATATACTTAGTTATAGGTCTAGTGTTATGGAATATTTGAATTTGGCAGGCAAGTATATAGAGGGGTAAAATGCATGAGTCTATTTCCCTCAGATTTGTATTATAGTGCATGCATCATTTATTTCGTTTGGTTGCTATTATATGTTTCTCGCGACCGATGACCGCAAATTAATCCGATGGTAATTTACTCTCTGATGTATGCGCGTGAGTTTACCACAGAGAGTACAAATGTGGCGGGGAACAAGTTGATAATGTAGATGTAGTGGCATATATATATAGAAATATTTTATCGAAAGAACCGCGAAGTTAATTCAATGGAGTATTATTTGAGTTCGTAATTATTATGACGAATATCATTTCAACAATTTGGGAATAGTTTTAAATTGAATAAAATACAGACATCGCATATTACACAGCTAATACTTAATTGACGTAACTCAATTTCATCCACAACCGAAGTAAAGTTATTTTAATCATTGTAAATTTGAATATACTGACAAATGAAACATTTTTAAAATGTGTCATGTATACAATATATATTAGGTATAATATGTTGTATTTTGAAAGTACACAGAATTAGTTTTTTTATCACATTTTTAATTGTGCCTATTCGTAAAGCAATTGAGATGGAGGGAGCTTGTTGCTGCCTCTTTAATGTTGGTGTTAAAATAAATCTCAAATTATCATTGAATTAAGTTGAAATTGCCTAAATCTATTAGAAAACATGATTTAAGTCGATTCTATGTTCACTATCTTACAATAACTATCTCATTAACTATCTCACCATACAGTTAATAAAATCGATAACCTAAATTTTAATTGCAAATTACAATTATTTAATTAATAAAAAATGTTGTATTAGTAAATAAGTAATAAATTTAACATTTTAGTCGTTGGTAACAGTATGATGGTAAAACTTGAGACAAAAATATACAGCATTTAAAATGATGTTATGATATATATATATATATATATAACACATATATTATATACTATTTCTTGTAAGGGAAATTATCGAGTTATATTCGTGTTGTAATCGTGTTATGATCGTATTATATTCGTGTTGTAATCGTGTTATGATCGTATTATATTCGTGTTATAATCGTGTTATGATCGCATTATGATCATGTTATGATCGTATTATAATAGTATTATAATCGTGTTATGATTGTGTTGTGATCGTGTTATAATCGTGATATTATTGTGTTGTAATCGTGTTATAATCGTGTTATGATCGTGTTATGATCGCATTATGATCATGTTATGATCGTATTATAATCGTGTTATGATTGTGTTGTGATCGTGTTATAATCGTGATATTATTGTGTTATAATCGTGTTATGATCGTTTTATGATCGTGTTATGATTGTGTTATGATCGTGTTTCATCGTGTTATGATTGTGTTATGAGCAGTTTGTGTTGGATTTATATTATCATTATATAAGAATATTGTGGTTGTATTAATAAAAATTTGATTCTGATGTTTTTTAAACATCGTATTAATAAATGAAATATAAAGACTCGTTGATTATTGAAACTCAAAGAAGTACAACGATTATTTAAAATTCACATTTTATTTACATTGAAGCTTTCACAATCCCAAATCACCGTTCTTATATGGTTTATTTTTTGTTGAATTAGATTTATATTTCATTTCTTATTCATTCCTGGCAATATATATTCAAATTATTTGTACCAACTACCAATTTGGTAATATTATACTGTCTGTTTAACATGTTAAACAAGTTCTAACCAGTTCATAAATATGAACTTTAAATTAATGGTTCTCGTATAGTTTATAAATAGCAGTGATTTAATTGGCCGTGATATAAAATTTGATTAATTTGGCCTAATTTTGGGCTTAAAACAAGTTTCTAAAAATAATTTTCGTTCACTATAAGTTGCAGTATAATAAATGTACTAAAAGCATTATAATATACATTCTCTTGATATAGAAAAACACAAAATATAGTTTGGTCAATTTGGCTGTGTGCAGGTGTAACAGAAAACAAGAATAATATCTCAATATCTGAAATATCCCCTCATTGGCGAAGGATTCAATTGACCTGGCCAAAGTCGGGAATTTAGCTCTGTTTACTTTAATGAGTCGATATATCTATTTGAACTCTGTGAATCATAATGAATCGATACACCAATATTAGCTGTGTGAATTATGATGAATCAATATACCGATTTCAATGTGATCTAATATAGTTTACAAGCGGGTTGATTTTAAGAGGAACAATTTTGTGTCAACTTTTAATATTTAAAGAAAAATGTATATTTCTGCAATTTTGGAAGTAATTCTAATTAACACACAACCGTTTAGACGTAACTAATGTTATTGTTCTGCGACTCATGGTTCTAATTTCATTATATGAAATGTGATGTTGTCTCTTTATATGTATCACAAGCGCGATAGCATGATAACAGAATGAGATATCATTTATTTGGTTCAATATATTTATATATATATATATTTATTTACATATCGAATGAGCCCAACATAAATATCGCATGCGACCGAAAATGTCAAATGCTCTCCATTTATATATATTCGTCGATTGGCCCTAAAAGTATCGAATAGGCCTAGATTTTCGTGGAGTCTAACCGAATGGCTTTAAACATTTTTGGGTTATAAAAAACATGTCTTGGTTATAATATTTATCATTTAGTAAATTTATTATCATTGTAAAGTTAAACATTTATTTTAAAAAATTGGTTATACAATAACAATTGTTTTATATTAAATTAATAACATTGACATTTTTTAATTTTGTTTATGTTTTGACTATTACCTATTCAAATCATCTATTCATCTATATAGTATGTCTGTCTGAAGGCACACTTTTTTGCAGGCAGTCCCACAATAAAATAATCACACACCTGTAGCATATACACGTAATAATAGATCTGTCAATAAAAGGTGTACTTTTACAACATAGTCATTATTTATTTCACATAAATGTTTCAAAATATTTGCAAAAGTTAATAATTACGACACAATTGACAATATTGCGAGCAACCGAATAAACTGTTCAGACAACCTGGAATGATACTTTCGGGCTATAATATTCTAAAAACTCTAATTTGAGCAGTGATCACTTGACTAGCACGGCTAGGAACTTTTTCAGAGAAAGCCTCTACTATACGGTTACGATCGAAGATGACGTTCGTTCTATTCTGAAATTTGCCGATACATTATAGTCATTTGAAAAATACGTCTAATATTGATATTAAATATATTCAAAACAGGATTTATGTAAATTTGTAATTGCATATTTTTAGAAACATGTAAATTTATGATAACATAATATTTATAAATTAAAAATGAAATTATGTATCATCTTTGGAAAATGTGTTATCCCCATGTTTATTTATGAGCTTGGAGCAAGAAAAAAGAATTTCTAATTGTTTGGTCGGTTATGAAAATGACAGAAATTAACCTTTCTGAATTCGGAAGGTCAATAATTGAAATAACTCAAATGAATCCATCTAATACTGTACATGGAAATACACAGATTTAAATACAAATATAAATATACATATTTAATGTAGTGTATGTAGAACATTTTAGACAATACTATAAAACCTAAGTCTATAATAACTTTTGAAATATAAAGTGTTGCAGAATTTTAAAGAAATCTTTTTGATACTAATGAAAAAATCTTTGACTCTTAATTACTGTGTCACGTATAATTATATTATTTGAATTTGTTTTGAGTTTCTAAATGTTTTCATTTAATAACTCCTTATTAATAAATATAACTATTACTTTTTGCTGCAATTAGATACATGTTTTAAATGATTAATAAATGCTTTGCTTAGTGAAATAAATCTCTTTTGAAGTTAATTCTTAGTAGCGGTTTGCGTATCCATTTTTAATATTGTTTTTATATTTGATTACAGTAGCTGTTTCTTATAGTAAAAACGAAAATCATAAATACTGTAATTATATTAATAACCTCCTGTAAGACTCAAATTTAACTTATAATATGACTTTTCATGTCATCCTGAAAATATTTCGGGTGTGTATACGGTAAATATTTGAAGAATTATTTAAAAGTAAAACATCATATTTTTAAAATTAAATAAATAATGGAATTAAATTACACTATTTGGTCCAGCTTGATAAGTCTTCTAAATAGTGTTGTCTATATGCTATAAAAACAATGTAAATAATATGAGAATTCATTACATTAAAATTGTGTTAATTATAAGAAAGCAACTTTAAATAAATATATATCTCTGCAGTTGTTTCAAATTATTCAATTAATTATATCTAGTAAAACTGAATTATAACATGAATAGGACATAAATAGGGTATAAATAGGGCATAAATAGAGAATTAATAGATGGTGAAATGATTAATGTCGCATAAATATGACATAATATATGGTATACTATTTCCTTACATGGCGGGCTAGTTTTTCAGTCATGAATTATTAAAAAATATTCTTTAAAAAGTTGTTTTACATTTATAATTTTTTAAATAACTATTAAATTGAAATCTATAAATTTCAATTATACAATTATATGATCTTTTTCAACCTTATACCGAAGTATTTAGGTATTAGATTTAGTATTTAGTTATATGATATGTATGATGTATTTAGTATATATTAAGTGTTTTTTAGGATTTATTTATTTATGTTTTCAGGTAATTATATATGTATGTTGAATTTTTAACATTATCAGATTCTACAGGTATTAATTAAATTATTTTAAAAATGAATTTACGAATATTATTATAATTAATATTATTATAATTAATTTTAATATATATTTTATATTATTACTATACATTGTATATTTAAAATATTGCGAATTACTGCTATATGTATCAGGGCATATAAATACACAACAAAACAATTCAGCTCTAACTTGTCATGGTTGGCCAATGTAATATTTCTAAAATTGTTTCACAAATTTAAAATAGTATCATATATTTCATATATAAAATATCGTTATTTATATATTTCAATAAACAAACAAACAATCAAATGATATTTTTATGCAAATTACAATTTTTTCATAAATGCGTAGTTATATTCTTTGTAAAAATAGTTATAAACATTATTCATATTACAAAACCTTATTGTTAAATGAATTTGATTTATTCTATAGTATGCAACATATTGTACGAACCTGTTCAACATAAAGAAAACTAAATATTTTGAATGATTCAATAATTTGCAGCTCAATAGTCGTTATCTCGGTAGGGTATCGTATAAAGTCCGATGTATAGGCCGCACAGGTATATGTATATGTCCCATCCCCCACTTTACAATAAAAAGGCTAATGTTTATGTGTTTGGTGTATAACTCGCCTCCTAACTTTTAATGCGGATTGTAATTTCTTTTCCATTAGAAGATATATATTTTAATTTAGTGAATTAATTTTAGTGAAAACATTATTTGCTATTAGTTTAACCAATTATTCTTGTTAGAGATGAATAGATTGTTGCATTCCAATTATGGGCGTCTTATACACGGAATTTTACGGTAATTGGATATTTGTATTTTTTAGAATTTTATAATAAATGTTAAGAATTGTTAAATAAAATGTTGAACTACATTAAAAGTAGTAGTTTAAATACATTATTATCAAAATTGTATTTAAAAATAATTTATAACATTTTAAAATAAATAATTGGTATGTTATAATACAAAAATTGTGCCAGTTCAATTTATATATATATATATATTTGTGAGAAAATTCTTTTAAAAATGCTTTCGTAAAATAAACATGTTTTATGCGAATTACTTGTTTTTATATACATACTTCTTTGTCCCATACACTTTGTCTTAAATTAGTGAAACGTTATTTATAAATAAAAAAGGGTCAAATAACTTATCAACATTTGTAAACTATAATTAAATATAAACGCTATATTTAATATACTATATGTACATATTTAACTGTTATACATTACAAAAATTCTTAAAATAATGATGAATATCTGTGATCTTATTTTGAACACAATCTAATTTAATAAAACTTCTTGTTTAAGATATTTTCCAATAGTAATACGGCTGATATGTGAAGAAACATATACAAATAATTAGCAATGAATGTTAACAATTTGCAACATTTGCAATAGTAACCATCTGATATTATGAAAGAGCATAAATTGTGAATTACAGTTAATAGATATATATATATATATATATACACAGAAGAGGAAAAAATTGTCAAGAAAGATTCCGTAAATTAAATTATACGAGATCATAAACTAATTGTCAGTATTAATAATAATATGACTGTACGAGTCCGTCGGGAATTTAAACATTTATATAGTTTAGAACGTATATTCCGGTATAGTCTTCCTTCCTAGTTTGAAGCTTCGGCGCTCCCTAAGAGGAGAGTCAAATCCGGTGTTTCGACCTACTCGTGCTCATCAGGGAAACAAGTCTTGAGCGACCCAGCGCGCGCCATTCACGAAGGGATTTTGATAAACATCTTTATCACAGTATATACTATTGAATCGGTGTATCCGGCGAGTTGAATTGGCAATGTACTTCGTATATTTGACGCTATGTTCCTCGTCATCCGGTACTATATTATATGACTTTTATAAATTGCACCATCAACTTTACAGTTTATATAATCTCGACGACATTTCCCCTTATGGTCGCTTGAGAAGATTTTATTTAGAGTTGATGTGCTTCTTCTGGTATGTAAAATGAAAATATGCGAATAAAATATATGTTCATAGTTTTTTCAATACAAATTAATAAATGTTATGAAAATAGATAACAGATTATTTAAACAAAGCATTACTATCGATACATCATTAAGAAGTGAGAAACAATCAGTGGCAGATACAAGAGTGTGTGTATGGTATGCGCGTGTGTAACTCGTTACATTTTTTGGTACTCTTCTTATTTTTAGAAAATTCCACTTTTCATTATATAAGTGGCCTTTTTTTGTTAAATTATTTTTTTCAATATTGACTGGTCCATTTCCTTCTCAGTATTGTTAAACCCATTCCTTGATGTAACTTTCCTTTCCATTATCAATGTGCTTTTTTGATCCTCAATATCAATCTGATTTTCCTTTTTCTTTTCAATATTGATTGGCCCCTTTCCTTATAAATACCATTGATGTACCCTTGATGTACCCTTGATGTACCCTTGATGTACCCTTGATGTACCTTTGATGTACCCTTGATGTACCATTCATGTACATTCATGTACCATTGATGTACCCTTGATGTACCATTGATGTACGTTTGATGTACCTTTGATGTAGCCTTGATGTACTCTTGATGTACCATTGATGTACCCTTGATGTAGCCTTGATGTAGCCTTGATGTACCATTCATGTACCATTGATGTACGTTTGATGTACCTTTGATGTACCCTTGATGTAGCCTTGATGTAGCCTTGATGTAGCCTATTACTTGTCAATACTGAATCGATTTGCGCTATTCCTTCTCAATATTGATGTACCCTTTTCTGTTTAAATACTATTGATGTGCCTATTCCTTGTCACAATAATTATTCTGTTTGAATATTGGACATTTACTTATCACTACTATAGTGGGCACTTTTCATGCACGATCAATATTGATTTTGTATTTTTCTTTCACAATACTATATAAATTATCTTTTATTTTTAAACTTATTCTGCATGATAGAAGCATTTACATTGTCGATACAGATATATGTGCCTTTTTCAATAAGAATATCTCATCTGTTTTCTCAATATAGCAATTAAATAAAAACAATTAATAGTATTCACACCAACTTCCTTCTTTACTAATATTTCATACAGATTTTCAAATTCTGAAAAAATATAATATTAAATGCATACTAATATATAAATTATATATATGCTTATATATATACAATTTTAAATATAATTTATCATCAATGTTAACAAAAAAATACTTTGCAGAAGTTGCAAAATAGTTTCAAATATATATTTTATAGGGAATTTATTCTATATCTGCATTCATAAAAGACTCTGAAAAAATGGACAAATGTGCCTATATTATACCTTATAATTTATAGTTCGGCCGAAATCTGTTATGTTAAATACTATAGACTTGTAATATCATTTGCTTAGCAATGTTTAGCAGTGGCAATTAATCAAACAATTTATTAATTAATACAGTAGATCATTATAACAAGGTATAACATGGTCACTTTTCGGTGAAAATATTATTAGATAATACAACAACCGTGGAATATAAAAAGGAACTGGGATACAACAAAGATCTATATATATGGCACACTTGAAGTAGCATTCAGCCGAAGCGACCCAACAGCCGACCTGTGGAGATAGTTAACGATTTTTTAGAATTACTATTGATTTGCATAATTGCAACTTTATTCTGATTATAATTTCTTATTCTAAATATGCTTAATTGGTGCTTACGTATTAAGTATTTATCATTAGTAATTCTTTATTTAAAAATAATTATTTTAAAAGATGCGGTTGTATCGAGAAATTTTCCCAATATAATCGACTTTTTCTACGCATGTTTTTATTTAGTAATTACATCATGCGAATATTAGAATATTATTAGCTTTCACTACACATTACTATATATTTATGTACCATTTTTATAAATAAGTTTTTGCATTCGTTTATATTAATATTGCAAACTATGATATATTACAAATTTATTCCACATATCCATTTCCATTTTTTAGTTACATGTAATATAGTCGATCAATCAATTATAATTAACTCTACCCATACGGGGGAACGGAGAATTTAATAAAATTACATTTAAATAGTTTAAATAACTACATTAAATAAATTATTGAGATACAACATACAATGCTTTTATGATAAAATCGTTAATAAAATTAATGTTATGTTTGTTAAAAAATTAAAAAATGCTATAAAGTCTAAAATAAAAATATAATTAAAAAGTAATCATTTCAGAAAGTATTAAATTCTATTAATATCTTCATAATTGTGTGAAATTTTTTTATTATATAAACAATACTTTACTTAAATTATATAAATTGAATTAATAAATTTAGTATTCAGAGTTATTTTAACAAATACACAATGCAAAACGCCATCCTTTTAAATTGATGAAATAGTCGAATATTTTAATATCAGTTAACCAAATCTTATGAATAAAATGAAACAGATGGAACTATGTTCAAATCTATTTTGTGTATATATTTTCATTGATACACACTTTTCACAAAACAAATAATTAGTGATACTATATATAGGTAAAGGTGATATCCACAATTAATTAAGTATATATATTACTTTTACTTCACTTGTAATATCAAAACAGGCAATTCTAAAGTGGTAAAATGACAATAGATAAAACGTTATTAATCACTGAATTAAAATCACCTATATGCAGAATAATTTCCAGGTTCATCAAAATATAGTGATGTCTGGGAGGTTTACCTAAGAATGATTTTCTATCAAAACAGATGGTCGTTGGAGAGTTGTGTTTTTTAAATACATCTTTTCTTTGCAAAGAATGTCCACCTACCTCCCCCCCCTGTCTGCTTAACCCACTGCACTCGTTTTTCATCTCCTCCTGTTCTCTCCGCACCTTTCATCATCTTCTCTCAAACATGACTGCAGTTCTTATGTCGCGTGACCAAATATACACATTGCAGCGGTCAAGAGGATATTAATCAATCATTTTTGGATCACTGGGCCAGAGGCTCTCTGAATGTGCGCGCGTCTTTTCTAATGCATTGTGCTGCGATGGGTTGGTTAGCTGCTGGTCAGTCTGAGAGTAAAGATCACTTTTGGAAAATCGAGAGATATTAATTATTATCGAATCATTTCGTCGAAGTGTTGTTTTGAGTATAATAAAACAGCTATGATTTTGAATAAGATTGACTATCACATATTTTTACAAACGCAGTGATTAGATAACAATATAATGATCAAAATTTTTTCGATATATTTGACGAAAATTTTTATAATAATTTAATTTTTGTTATCTTCGAATGTTTTACACACTGTTGAATTGAATACACTTTCTAATAATTAATCCACTATACAAAATTAACGGCAATCATGATTAATCGAAAACGGCCGTAAATGATTTATCCATTTTTTAACCCGAAACATTGAAAATTATTATTATAAAGGCTGTAATTAGGATGAACATTGACAATAAAAGTAGAGGTATGCTTTAAAGAACGATTACTATTTCACATATTGGTATCGTTTGAATTACAAAATAGAATTTACACAATTTTGTACGTTAAAATAGTTTTAAAATAATTGCATTAGTAGTTTTACTTATTTTCGCACTCTAAATAGTTTCATAGTTTTGGTTTAAAAAATTCAGTAAATTATAATTTATGGGTCGGTTTATAAATTATATTGCCACGATTTTTAACAGCACAAACAAAGAAGGTTAACATTTATTTCATTCGATAAAAAGAAAAATATTTTAAAATAAAATAAAATAATATTATATTTATGATTGTTTTGACCTCTAGATATTATCATCATTAGCGACTCGATTATTAGTATATCGCACAATTGTCTACTGTTCTTATACAGGTATTTGATGCTTAGAGCAACTAAAATTAATCACAGATTTCATAGGACTATAAATTCTTGGCCGTCTTTTTGTGAGCGATGATATTAAAGAGCATTACAATGCTCCATTGAGGCAATAAGCCAAGACAGATATATTGCCAATCCCTATTTAAGAATAATTAAAACTTTTTATAAAAAATAGATTATGCTACTTCACTTTCAAAATAAATTAATTGCTGAAAAAGATTACAAAGAGTTTTTGCGAAAATGAAACATATTAAAAGGCTTCCTTAATACGCATAGCAATAATAACAATAATATATTGTAAATAATTTTTTGAAAATAAACCTAAATTCCGTTATAATCTTTGGCAATTAAGCGAGCAGCAATTTTTAAGTAAGCACTGTCTGCGCTCAGTTAAATGTATAGTAAGAATAATTAGATACAAGGGGGGAGAAAGAATGAAGAGTATATTATATAGGATTTATAAGAAATAAAATTATGTTGTTCTTCTATTGACCAAAACGTCAAGGAGAAGTAGACTTGCCTATTGACGAACAAACATGAATTCTGACTGTGTTGATTTTATACGACCGCTGAAAAGTTTTGGAACCACTTAAAATTTTGACTTTTTATTGAGGCAAATATTGAAACGGTTCACAGGGATGATGAACTATATTATATTGTTTGAGGCCTGAGTGGACGTTGGAAAAGAGGGGGAACTCGAAGTATAGTTTTCTTTTCCGATTGTTCCTGCGGTGTGTCGTTGGTAAATTAAGGACAATATTTGTGGTACGCGTCGTCATCTTGTACACAGGCGGTTAACAAGACTTAAAAAATGTATAAGTATAGGATTAACTTGTATTTAGCAATACTTTTTAATACAATTTAAATACTTATTAGTTCCAGAACATGTATCCTGTGTTTATCGTATGTGAAGTCAGGTATTTATTTTTTAATTTAATTTTTTACATAGCGCATCATACAGGGCAATTTTCTGGCATTATTGTATGGCTGGGATACACTGCTGGGTAAGGTACACTGCTGGGATTCGAACCCGCTACCTTTACACCTAATCCCCAGGCCTTAACAGACTGGGCTATCTCACCCCCAAATTAGGTAAAATATAAAGTTACTTACTATTTATCATATATGTAACTCTTATTACTTCTTGTTTATTTTGCTCTCCTTTTACATCTTCAGTATCTAATATTTAGCAGGTAGCTCTCACTAATCAATCATAAAGTAGCCAAATATTTTAAATTAATTTTAAAACTTAACATTGTAGATATGTCTAAATCATCGTTGAGACATTCAGAAAGATGTTATGATGACATTCAGAAAGTTGTTATGATGACATTCAGAAAGATGTTATGATGACATTCAGAAAGATGTTATGATGACATTCAGAGTGATATTATGATGACATTCATAATGATCTTATGATGACATTCATAATGATCTTATGATGACATTCAGAATGATGTTATGATGGCTACTCTTGAATAAATGTACTTAAATGTTCCAAATGTTCCAAATGTTCCAAATGTACTTAAATGTTCCACACAAACGTACGTACCTCTAATATTTAATTATATATCTGCACTGCATATATTTTACTTACTTAGCAAATATACATAATAGACTTTTTATAACGCAGATTAGCACTATTCAGTTTTAAGAGATAGAGCCTTTATTGCACGCTAACAATCAGAAAGTCGGATCATTTAACAAGACATTGAATGACATCTACATGACACCTATTTAATGTTTATTTAAATCATGTTATTATAATATTGTTGAGGTATTGTACAGGGTGTCCCACAAAAAAGGTAACTAGTTTTGCATATTTTTAGAATTTAAAGATTTACTTTAAATAACATTAAATTTTTAGAATTTGGCATTTCCTAATATTTAAATTGTGATTTAGTATTTCCAAATACTAATTTAAAAGTTGAAGTAGATTGTATATTAATTGCATTTAAGATAATTAATATACCACAATTATCTAATTTTCAACGAAAATTTATTATCTTGTTCAAAACCTAGAATCTAAATTGGGGCATAAAAAATGGTGCAGAAGTTCTCCCCCATTTCTTTGTTGAAATTACTAATAAACAGTTTTATTCCACAGTAGCTAGGCTCAGAGCACATTGTCTAGATGTATTGTATCTGCTAGACATAAATAAGAAAGTGGTTGCTCAAAAAAAATTGATTCACCTATTCGATTAAATGTTCTCAATCTTGCTGTTACACCTCCTCGATCAAACGAAAGAAAGAGACATTTAAGCCAACGAGAGATAGTGGTACAAACAGAAATTTCGAAAGCCAGGTACAGTTTCTGGAATAATCAAAGCATCTCATCGCACATATTATTGAATAATAAATGCTAATAGATTATCAGTTGTACATCAAGAAGGACGTGTTGTGAAGTTTCAGGCATACCAGATTTCAAGATTGACGGAGAAAAAATAGTTTTTTTGATGAAGCCATCTTTAAGTAAGTTATAAACGTTCGGTGTTTATCTATAAAGTATAAAGATTATGAATATGCTACTAACTTCGATCGAAGAAATAATGTCTAAGGTGGGTTTTATACGGAAACTGTCCCAAATGTTCCATTTTATTCTATTCTATTCTATTCTTCTCAATTCTATTCTATTTTATTCTATTCTTTTCTATTCTATGGCTATTCTATTCTATTCTATTCTATTCTATTCTATTCTATTCTATTCTATTCTATTCTTTTCTATTATATTATATTCTATTCTATTTTATTCTATTCTATTCTATTATATTTTATACTATTCTAATCTATTCTGTATTCCATTACTATTTTTACTATTATTTTCAATTTTATAACGATAACATTTTATATGAAATGCATTCTTCTATATTTTCGAAATATATTAAAAAATCGTTCAAAATGTATTTACTTTTCATATAGTGTATATTATATATTGTATTTATATATATATATATATATTCATTAATCTTTTTTAATAGATATTTTGCGAAGCACTGGTGAATAATAAAAATTTGCGAACTATGTATGAATATAGAATTAATGTTGATTTAAAAAAATATATTTCACTATAGTCTAACTGATCAAAAACTAAATTAGTAAAAACTACAACATATACAATCATATATTGGTTATGGAACGCATGCTGTAAATCCAATTACAGAGGACATCAAACACACTAAAAGTTCCTGCTACTTATCAAATAAACATTGTGCAACAAAGCTCAAAAGCCTGCCGCCGACCACAAAAAGGAAAGAGAAGGATACGAGAAAGAGTTAGAGAGAGATAGAGAAAGAGAGAAAGAGAGAGAGACAGCGAGAGGAGTGGAAAATGTTACATCTAATTGACAGTTTATGTGTTTATTAACTAGATATACTACTCAAATATGTTCATATTCTGTCTGCCTTCTGTTGTTGTTATGTGTGAAAGAATTTTCTTCAATAAATATATAAATTTGATAGTAGGCAATATAATTACATATAGATAACTAGATATATCAAAAACTATACCATATACGTCCTTGTTTCCAAAGTTCTAATATTGTATGAATTTGAGGCAGCTGATAGTATTACTGATCTAAATTAGGTTTAATCAAAAACTATTTATTTACACATTAACGCGAATTATACAAAAATTAAAAAAAGACAACTGACACATATTTTCTAATAAACATATTTTATTTGGTTCGAAAGACTTTTCCATTGCGTATTGTTTTGTTTTCTGAATAATTTAAATACAAAAATGTATGAGATATGTTATTATATAGGAATAATGATGATATTTAACTATATTTTATTGGAAATAATATTATTTTTAAGGCCGAAACTTTAAAAACAAAAATAATTTTAAAAAAATTCAGCAATATTAACTTCTGGTTTTTAATAAATTTTAAATAAAATGTGTGTAACATTTACAAATTATTGGAGAAATGTTAAGATTAAGTAGTATTATATATATTTTTTGCATTATAGAAAATATTTGTTTTGATTACTGTTAAAAATATAGACAACGATTAATCAAAATAAATGCACATATAGAATATACAAAAAGATCTGAATGCAATAAATGTAGATTAGGCGAGATCAAGCAGCAAGATTTTGGATGTAGGTCACTTCAAAAAAAGGTTCGGTGTAATAGGGCTGTTGAATATTAAGGCCGTAATAGGGCTGTTGAATTCTAAAATAGGATACATTGGAGAGGTTAATTGACGGGTTACATTGGTACAGTAAGTATACAATGGACTGCACTTATAGTACGATAGATAGGTTGAACTAATTATGATAAATTATATACGAAAATTAATTTTTGAAATTTAAAATAATAATTTTCTTTAAGACCAGTATAAGAAAAAAATTATTTTATTATTTTTCAGAAAATCTTTTCAATATCAATATTGGAGTAACTTTTTAAAAGATATACAAATTTAATATTTTCGCAAATCTAAAAAAATACATTAATTAGATTAATAAAAGTATAAATTCCATAATGAGCAACATTTTTAGATCTAAAAAAAGGAGTTTCAGGAAACTTTGAAACCTACCAATGTTCTCCACTCACTTGTGGCCGGTTACTATTACTTAGCGTGAAATCTTTCAATATATATTAAATTTAGCAATAAATATTGTTAGCGACAAATATTAGCAACATTTGTTAGCAACAAAAATGGTTAGCAACATTTGTTAGCAACCAAAAATTAGTAAAAACCTTGCCAAAGAAAACCACGTAGCCACGTAAACCACAAACTGAACGATTACATAACATACGATCTGTTGACAAAGCGGTTTATGCTAGTATCGCGGAGAATTCGAAAAGAAGGCTATCTAAGATCTCAAGGTTATGAAAAAATTGTCAGGCGCCAGTTCTGCAATTTTATTTCTATTTTACAAATTCGGAGAACCATTGAAATTTCTAGAAGTTTGCGAGAAACCAATACCTTGAGTATTTGGTGGCTTTTTAAGTCGTCAATGCAATTAATCACATCTTTGAAAAAAATATTTATTTTTGTTAATTTTTATGAAATTTAGATTAATTTATCAATAATGGATCTTTTATCAGTTTTTAATAATATATTATTGCCGATGTTTGGTTTCTTCAATTTCTATATGATAATATCAATATACATTTTTGTCGAAATGGTTTTCCTGTATTTTTAAGAGAAATAGAAATCTGATTAAAAAATAAATCAATATATGTTTGTAACTTTCAGGAGTTATTTAGTCATTCTTTTGGATATTAGATGTGATTCTACTCAATATATTTTATGATTTTTGATAATCAATATATAACATCAGAAAATGTATTATTATAAAGTTTATTTAATATTAGTTATCAATCCGAAATGGGATTAATATATTATTACAGACTGTCTTAGTTTTATAATCTAGCGGATTACTAATCGGAATTATTTAATTTGTTAATTTACAGTTATGTATAGAGCACTCAATAATCATCATTCATCAATATTATTCGATTCCAATTTTCGATAATTTTTATAAATTTGTTTTAATTCAAAATTTTAGAAAGTATTCGCTTGCGTTTAGTGACATATAATTTTAAATTTCATATATACTGTTTTCTGCGGTAAACATATTATATTTGAGTGGAAATTAAGATGATTCAACAATTAATCTGCACAAGTTATCTATATAGTAAGCAGAATTTTTTCTATGGAGACACCAAGTCTGTTGACTATTGAGTCTTAATTTGTGATATATTAGTAGACACTCCAACTCGGGGTGCCTCTTAGTCAACCTCCCCGTGGTCTGCTATCTGGTCTGTCAGAGTCTAACAGAAGTGTACATACAGCTTATTGACTTATGCCATCAGATTTCTAAATGGAAGTTTGCCGAGCGTTTATATGAATTAGTTTCACTTCTGCAAGTGTGTATAGATACATTCTGGGTTGCTCAGTATATCATTTAAGTATAACGTTTTTGTCATGTCAACGCCTAATAAATAAAACAAAAAGGAGTTTAATATATAATGTTGTCATGAAAAGTGTGCGCACTGCTATTGTGTTAACTTTTGTTTTTGGGGCTCAAAACGGCCGTCCAAATGTATGGAACTAGTTGTTGGATAACTACTTAAAACAAACAACGAATAGGTTTTATGTGTATTATTTTTTTAGTAAGTATGTAGTACAAATAAGTTTATATAAAACACAATAGAATATGAACAGTCTGGGAGGAAGCGAATGGTTACAATGTATAGGGGGTTTATTTGGACCCTCTTTGCTTCTGACACATAGTGCGCTACCTTCAAATATATTCTAATATAGAGGGGATGATGTATTAATTGTACTCTTTTAATGTCAATAAAATGTCGGTTGTGCTTGGATGGTAGTATATTTGACTACCGCCTTATTGCTGCCACTGGTTTTTTTCTAGTTCTCTAAATAAAACATATCGTAATAAATGAAAATAAGGGTTACCTAACTTTTAATATTTCTGAGGGGATACATAAAATATATCCGAAAAAGTTTATTTTGTATTATTAAAATATTAATTTTCGGAGAACAAACTTGAACAACTTAAAACAAATTAAAATAAAATATATTTATTCTGAATAATTTTCAAGATGTTATTGCTGTCTTACATTACTTAAATTGATACATTAAGCTTAAATTAAATATACTTATTTTTTATGAGGCGGAGGATGCCTTCATTGTAGCAATTATTCTCTTTTTTTATTTGCAGTAAGTGTCGCTCTTACTAGAAATACATGACATCTATTTTTTATTAAGATATCACGAATAAGTATAAATGCATAATAGATTAGATTTGATATTTTAAATAATAATTATTTATTACAATACATCATTTCCTATAATAACTTGTTTTAATGTATTTCTATCAAAAATAATATTTTTGTAAAAAATAGGGTTATTCTATAAACCAATTATTTTTTCAAAAGCTTTTTTATATATAATTTTGTAAAAGTAAATTCTTTGAAATCGTATTTTTCCTTTACAATTTTTAAATACTTACTTAGAACTTTAAAACAATTTCCAAATAAAAGTGTAAACAACATATTTATGAATAAGCGCGTTTAATTTAGAATTTTGAAACAAAAGGGGAATTTTTAACTTGCGGTAATTTAAAAAAATGTATTGTCATCATTTTACAAATATTTATAAGGTTACTCTTGAATGTATAATTAATCAAGATACTCTTGAATGTAAAAAATAAAAAAATGAATGTGTAAAATGACTTTAATACTCTGCTCAATATATTTTTAAACTCGAATTTTTAATGATCTAGTCGATTGTTTTAAATATATTTATAACTCAAGACAACTTTTGGGTGTAGTATATAACTCAAATCCACCATATACTATAGGAATAATCCAGTTATATAATTTATGATATTATTCTCTCCTATATAGGTTATGTAATTGATTTTGATAAAAATAAAGAAAAAGTTAAATAGGTACCTGAGTGGATTATAGTATAAGTAAGTGAACAAATCTGAAAGTTCAGTTGTTGCCACTTTTTGTTTGTTATCAGTAAAAAGTTATACTGCTCCATCCATCATTCCAATTTCTAAATTATTATCAAGGCTTTGAGTATATAGCCTCTTATACATATTATAGAGTCAAAGAGAAAAATGGTCGTTTACGATAAGCGAAATTGGGTCCTTTTCGCGATATCTGAAAGTGAAAAGAATTTGTGAAAAAGTAAAATACCGGAGTGAAGGAAAACTATTATTGTGGAAAAAGGCCTATTTCTTGGTTTGATGGCCGCCGTCACATAAAATAAGATAATTGGAATTTAATTTTAATAACATCGTATTATTTAATTTTATTAGTTTTTATATTGGCATATAGCTTGTTGATGTAGTGAATATATTACAAATGTTATTGTTTACCGCGAAAATGTTGATGTAATATTCAGGAATTAAATATACAGAATAAAACAAATCTCCAGATTTCTATGCTTTTAAATAAGAATTTATGCAATAATACATGACTATATTGCACAAAGTTTTTACCAAAATTAGTTATAGTAACATTTATTTATGGAGGTAATTTGAAACTGTTATCTAAATGCTACTTAACTTATTTTAATTACTTCAATGAATACATTTATGATAGACGCTACCTTAAATATAACAAATTTAAACTATATTCGTTAAAAATTAAAATTAATTATTTTAGAAACGCCAAATGTATTTAATACCCATAAGTAAACAGTTAATCAAGCTTAATTTGACTTTATCTGTTTACATATTTTCCTTTCCATGATAATAATGGTTTTCGTCCCCAAACACCTCCTTGCTCATCACCTCATGATATTACATTTTTCGCCAACCTACACTAAATTTACTTATGACAAGAAAGTATTTCGCCTTCCCGGACCGCCGTACTCATTATAATAACTTATTTCGCCCCCCCCCCCGCCTACAAACTATATATATTTTAACTTCTCTCCCTCAACTTCTCTCCGCAAACTACCCCAAACTTCCCCCCATGCAATAATATCATGGTTTGCCCTCCACACAACCCTCTCATTATAAAAACATTTTCAGCATTTTCATAGTAATGTTCAAAATCGCTAACGGCCACAATAACAAGCAAGTAAGAATTTTAAAATAATGGATTCAATGTAACTATCAACCATTTTAAACAGATTGATTTAAATACTTGTGAACATACTTTTTTAATAAATTATTATATTATTTTGTGTAGGTATAATCAAATTTAAATGTTCAGTAAATTCGAAAGTGGGTCAAATTGACACACCAGTGTTTGATTGCTATTTATTCAAAATTTACTAAGGCTAAAATCCTGTAGCTAGATATCATAAGGGCCGTTCGTATAAATTATAAATTATCATAAATATTATTATTATAAGTATATCATAAATTATCCAAAAGGGGCACTTTTTACCTGTTCATTTATGGCAGTATATAGGGCATAATCCACAAAACTCGTGTTTTGTTGAACATTTATGCTGTGCCAATATAAGGCATTTAAATTTCAGAAAATTTGTTAAAATAAGACATCTGAAATATAATAATCTAATACTTCATCTGACAATAATTCAAGAAATTATATCATAATTTACAAAAACAAGCATACCTTATAAAACCATATAATTTTATAAGATTATATAATATTTCAAATTTTAGAAATTTAGAAATTTAACTTTATTACAAATTTTTATTAATTATTAATATTTGATTAACTATAATTATTTCAACCTTATTAATCTGTAATTAGCTATAAAATTCACATTTTATTTATATGTTTTTTTTTAAATCCACCATTTATTAAATCATTCGATGTCATTTATTTAATCATTCGATGTCATTTATTAAATCATTTGATGTCATTTATTAATTCATTCAATGTCATTTATTAAATCATTCGGTGCCATTTATTAAATCATTCGATGTCATTTATTAAATCATTCGGTGTCATTTATTAAATCATTCGATGTCATTTATTAAATCATTCGATGTCATTTATTAAATCATTCGATGATATTTTCCTAAATATTTTACTGGTTAGTTGCCACTTTATATATTTAAAAGGAATTCTTTATTATATTTTTACCATTTCATGAAATTTACAAACATCCTTGAAAATTGAGAAATGACCTATCCAAATTTTCCAAAAATTATCTTCTGGTAAAAAGGGGACTATATGCCCAAATAGGACGTTCGTTCTAACGGTTCGAATCCATCTGGCTACGGGTTTGGGCTATCGTTCTGAAATTTTAATCCATACTCAATTCTTAACGCACTTTTGATTGCACATAATTAATGTAGAAAATAAAGTAAAACCTGATGATGTAATATGTAAATCATTGAAAATGAGGTAAAAATAGTATTATTAAATAAAAAAACAATTACGTATTAAAAACAGTTTAAGCTTTTAGGCTAAAAGTTTCATTGATCCTTATTTACTCTCAGGTAAACTATTTTTTGACGCTTACTTACATAATGTATAAAATAACTGAAGAATATTCAACTGGATATATTAAATGTTGGTGGGTTCATTTCACTCCCCCCTCCTCCCCTTCGTCTAAATGACCCTCCAAAAGTGCCTACTGCAGCTGTTATAATGAAGGTTAACAATAATTTCAATATTATCGTTTCTAAAAGTCAATATGTGAAAATAGTAATGAAGATATTTATGTTTTTCTTTATAGTTAGGGAAATGTATATTCTAGTAAATATTGTAATTAAACAACAAATTCAAGAGTTAAAAACGGCGCTTTAAAATGAACATTTACTAAACTATTTCAAATTTATTAACTCTCGTTATCGAGAATTAGAATACGTTAATTTGGTTATCATATACAACCTTATTAATAATCTCCCCATTGCCTGCCTGCCGACTACACATACTCTCGTATTAACAATATGCTATCCAATGATTAGTATGACTATCTGTCATTTTCCCTTTCGAATCAAATTAAATCGGGTAATTGATAGGTGTACATACTCTCCCGTCATTTAGCGGTGATGGATTGCAAAAGATTTTGACAATCTGGCTTAGCCTGTCAATCAAGGGGTGAAATATTACGGCTAGATTGTGTTCAGCAGTTTTTCGGAACAGGCACTTACCATAGCTGATATACTAAGTTAGTGGAAGCAGCTGAGTATTGGTAGTGCTATAAACAAGTATTATGATATAATTATAATTATAATTTAATATAATATTTTGATATCAAATAATGGGAAATTCTCACTAGATATTATTTTTCCATAATTGAAATCGTTGCCATCGTAAATAGTATAAACTTTAAAAATTGTGTCATACATGCAAAAAAAATATAGCATAATGCTTCATCATACGGTATAATATTAATAAATTTTGAACTATATGTTGTTTTATTGGTTGGTCATTTAAAATCTATTTAGGATCAACCGCATACTCGATCATAAAATTTGGTTATGTATAGTCATCATAGTAATATAACATAATCTGTTGATTTGACTGTAAATATTTTGATAGCGCATCATTCTCGACCATTGAAATTAAGATAGGCAAGTCCAGTAATTACAATCTTGATGCTTGCCAGTGTTCAAAATTTTATATAAAGTATTTCTCTAAAATCAAGTATTGTAATTTGGTAATATTTAATATGGTAACACTGTATCTCTCAAAAGATAGTTTGGCAATCTAGCAGTATGGCGCACCAAAATGTTCACAAACACACATCTATCTTATTGAATGTAATTCTCTCTTATTGAATGTAATTCTCTCTTATTGAATGTAATTCTCTCTTATTGAATGTAATTCTCTCTTATTTAATGTAATTCTCTTTTATTGAATGTAATTCTCTCTTATTTAATGTAATTCTCTCTTATTGAATGTAATTCTCTCTTATTGAATGTAATTCTCTCTTATTGAATGTAATTCTCTCCTATTTAATGTAATTCTCTTTTATTTAATGTAATTCTCTCTTATTTAATGTGATTCTCTCTTATTTAATGTAATTCTCTCTCTCTTATTTAATGTAATTCTCTTTTATTTAATGTAATTCTCTCTTATTTAATTTAATTCTCTCTTATTTAATGTAATTCTCTCTCTCTTATTTAATGTAATTCTTTATTATTTAATGTAATTCTCTTTTATTTAATGTAATTCTCTTTTATTGAATGTAATTATCTCTTATTTTATGTAATTATCTCTTATTTTATGTAATTATCTCTTATTTTATGTAATTCTCTCTTATTTAATGTAATTCTCTCTTACTTATTGTAATTCTCTCTTACTTATTGTAATTCTCTCTTATTTAATGTAATTCTCTCTTATTTAATGTAATTCTCTCTTATTTAATGTAATTCTCTCTTATT